>CAUYLG010026318.1:0-134427 GCA_963573385.1 Cacajao melanocephalus | reverse complement strand
GACAGAAAGTGGGCATATGCTGTCATGAGAAATGTCTCACCTTAAAAACTAAAAGCAAGCAATCTGGGTGAATGCTTCCCCATATGTGCAATCAACTTTCAGAGTTACATTGATGTGTAAAGGCAGCAGTTTTAAAACGCTATCTATAGTGAATCTGAAAACTGATATTTCCAACAAGATCCTGGCTTAAACAAAAAAGAAGTAAGACTGCCTGTAAAACACAGAAGAAACGTAACTGTGAAACTACTACAGTGTGTTCTCGTTCAACTAAGGTCAATCTATGTTTTGATTCAGCAGTTTAGAAAAATGTTTCTTGCAGAATCTAGATTGGGATACACCAGAAGGAAAGAGGGCATATGCTGTAGTGAGAAATATCTCGCCATAAAAATTAAAAGCACACGCTCTGTCAGAATTCTTGTCAATGTGTGCATTGAACTTACAGAGTTACACTGATGTGTGTATGCAGCAGTTTTTAAATGCTTTCGGATGAGAATCTGAAAATGGAGATTTCCAGCAAATCCAGTGTTATACAAAAAAGCAGTAAAACTGCCTGTAAAAGACAAAAGAAATGTATCTGTGAACTTACTACAGTGTGTGTTCCTTCAACTAGGGAGTTCAATCTATGTTTCAATTCAGCAAGTTAGAAACACTTTTCTTGCAGAAGCTAGATTCGGACATGCCAGATGGAAAGTGGGAATATGCTGTAATGAGAAACTTTTCGCTTTAAAAACTGAAAGCAAGCTATCTGAGAGAATGCTTGTCAATGTGTGCATTCAACTTACAGAGTTATACTGATGTGTGTAGGCAGCAGTTTGAAAATGCCTTCTGTGGAGAATGTGACAACCTGACATTTTCATCAAAATTCCATGTTATACGAAAAGGCAGTAAGACTGCCTGTAAAACACAGAAGAAACGTATCTTTGAAACTGCTGTGGTGTGTGGTTGGTTCCAGTAAGCGAGTTGAACCTATATTTCAGTGCACCAGGATAGAAACACATTTCTTGCAGAAGATGGATTGGGACATTCCAGATGAAAAGTGGGCATATATTGTAATGAGAAATAACACACCTTAAAAACTAAAAGGAATCTTTCTGGGAGAATGCCTGTCATTGTGTGCATTCATCTTACAGAGTTACTCTCATGTGTGTAGGCAGCAGTTAGAAAACAATTTCTCTGGAGAATCTGAAAACTGACTTATCCAGCATAATCCCATGTTATACGAAACAGCACCAAGACTACTTGTTAAACACAGAAGAAATGTATATGTGAATCCGCTGTGCTGTGTCTTCATTCAGCTAAGGAAGTTGAATCTATGTTTCAATTCAGCAGGTTAGAAAAACATTTCTTGCAGAAGCTAAATTTGGACATCCCACACAGAAAGTGGGTGTGTTATGTAATGAGAAATATCCCACCTTAAAAACTGAAAGTAAGGTATCTGGGAGAATGCTTGTCTATGTGTGCATCTACTTACAGTGTTACACTGAAGTGTGTATGTTGCAGTTTGAAAACGTTGTCTGTGGAGAATCCAAAAACTAATATTTCCAGCAAAATCCCACGTTATATGAAAAAGTAGTAAGACTGTCTGTAAAACACAGAAGAATCGTATCTGTTAAACTGTTCTGGTGTGTGTTTGTTCAACTAAAGGAGTTGAATCTATGTTTTGATTCAGCAGGTTACAAACACATTCCTTTCAGAAGCTAGATAGGGATATTCCAGATGGAAAATGGGCATATGTGGTAATGAGAAATATGGTGCCTTAAAAAATTAAAGCAAGCTATCTGGGAGAATGTTTGTCAATGTGTGCATTCAACTTACAGAGTTACACTGGTGTGTGTATGCAGCAGTTACATGAGGGTTTCTGTGGGAAAATAAATATTTATATGTATATGAAGAAATGTAAGGCTCAGGCTGGACGGCCGGCCCTTCGTTAGGTACGTTACGTAGCTGGCCAGCCATTCATTAGGTAACTGACGGAAGACAGATGAGTGCTTAGAGGCCAAGCCCTTTGGGAGGCCGAGCTGGGCTGGTCACGGGTTCGAGAGATCGAGACCAGCCTGCCCAAGGTGGGGGAAGAATGCCTATCTCCGTTTAGGCAAAGAGAAAAAAAAATAGAGGAAAGTGAAAAGAATTCGGAGAATAAATATTGTGTCAATAATTCGGAAAATAAACATTTGTACGTATATGGAGAAAAGGCAGGCCCAGGTCGGCCGGCCAGCCCCTCGTTATGTTCATTATGTAGCCGGCTGGCCTTTAATTAGGTAAGTGATGGAAAAGAGCTGAGTGCCGGGAGGCCAAGCCCTTTGGGAGGCCGAGCTGGGCTGGTCAAGGGTTTGAGAGATCAAGACAAGCCTGGCTATGGTGAGGGAAGAACGCCTGTCTCCATTTAGGCAAGGAGGAAAAAGAAAAACAGAGGAAGTGAAAATAATTCGAAAAATAAGTATTGTGAAAATAATTTGGAAAACAAATATTTATACGTACGTGGAGAAATGGGAGGCCCAGGCCGGCCGGATGGCCCTTCATTGTGTACGTTACATAGCTGACCAGCCGTTCATTAGGTAAGTGATGGAAGACAGCTGAGTGCCGGGAGGCCGAGCCCTTTGGGAGGTCGAGCCAGGCTGGTTACAGGTTGAAGAGATTGAGAGAAGCCTTGCCAAGGTGAGGGTGGAACGCCTGTCTCCCTTTAGGAAAAGAGAACAAATAATAGAGGAAGGTGAAAATAATTCAGGAAATAAATATTGTGAAAACAATTCGTAAAATAAATATTTATACGTACATGGAGAAATGGCAGGCCCAGGCTGGTCAGCCGGCCCTTCGTTATGTACGTTTCATAGCCGGCCAGCCCTTCATTAGGTAAGTGATGGAAGACAGCTGAGTGCCAGGAGGCCGAGCCCTTTGGGAGGTCGAGCCAGGCTGGTCACAGGTTCGAGAGATCGAGAGAAGCCTTGCCAAGGTGAGGGAGGAAATATTTATGCGTACATGGAGAAATGGAAGCCCAGGCCGGCCTGCCGGCCCTTCTTTATGTACATTAAGTGGCCAGCCAGCCGTTCAATTGGTAAGTGATGGAAGACAGTTGAGTGCCGGGAGGCGGTGCCCATTGAGAGGCCGAGCCGGGTTGGTCACGGGTTCGAGAGATCGAGACCAGCCTGGCCCAAGGTCAGGGAAGAACGCCTGTCTCCATTTAGGAGAAGAGAAAAAAAATAGAGGAAGGTAAAAATAACTCAGAAAATATACATTGTGAAAATAATTTGGAAAAAAACCTATTTGTACGTACACGGAGAAATGGCAGGTCCAGGCCGGCCGGCCTGCCGTTCTTTATGTACATTACGTATCTGGCCAGCAGTTCATTAGGTAAGTGTTGGAGGACAGCTGAGTTCCGGGATTCTTAGCCCTTTGGGAGGACGAGCCGGCCTGGTCATGGGTTCGAGAGATCGAGACCATCCTGGCTACCATGGTGAAAGCTGGGATCCAATAAAATCACAAAAATCTCAGCCAAGCGTGGGGTCAGGTGCTTGTGTTCCCAGCTACTCGGGGGCGATGACATTGAGACAGCAAGACACTGTGTAAAATATATAAAAGCGCATCTGCCCCTAAGGCTGTGGAGGAAGAGCAGATAAGTAACATGAGCCAATAGGGGCTCACACGTCTTATCCCCTGCCCATTGGGAGCCTGAGCCGGGTGTATCGTAACCTGAGGTCAGGACATCGAGACCAGCCTGGCCAAGGTGAGGGAAGAACGCCTGTCTCCGATTAGGAAAAGAGACAAAATATAGAGGAAGGTGAAAATAATGTGGAAAATAAGCATTGTGAAAATAATTTGGAAAAAAAATTTATACGTACATGGAGAAATGGCAGGCTCCGTCCGGACAATCGGCCCTTTATTATGTAGGTTATGAAGCCGGACAGCCATTCATTAGGTAAGTGATGGAAGAAGACAGCTGAGTGCCGGGAGGCCAAGCCCTTTGGGAGGCCGAGCCGGGCTGATCACCGTTTTGAGAGATCGAGACAAGCCTGGCCAAGCTAAGGGAAGAACACCTGTCTCCGTTTAGGAAAAGAGTAAAAAAATAGAGGAAGGTGAAAATAATTCACAAAATAAATATTGTGAAAATAATTCAGAAAATAAATATTTATATGTACATGGAGAAATGGCAGGCCAGGCCTTCCGGCCAGCCCTTCATTATGTACCTTACGTAGCCAGCCAGCCATTCATTAGGTAAGTGATGGAAGACAGCTGAGTGCCGGGAGGCCGAGCCCTTTGGGAGGCCGAGCCGGGCTGGTCACGGGTTCGAGAGATCGAGACCAGCCTGACCAAGGTGGGTTACGAACACTTGTCTCCATTTAGGAAAAGAGAAAAAAATATATATAGGAAGGTGAAAATACTATGGAAAATAAATATTGTGAAAATAATTCGGAAAATAAATATTTATACATACATGGAAAAATGGTAGACCCAGGCCGGCTGGCTGGCCCTTCATTTTGTACATTATGTAGCCGGGCTGCCACTCATTAGGTAAGTGTTGGAAGACAACTGAGCACTGGGAGGCCGAGTCCTTTGGGAGACCGAGCCGAGCTGGTCGTGGGTTGGAGATATTGATACCAGCCTGGCCAAGGTGGGGGAAGAACGCCTGTCTCCATTTAGGAAAAGAGAAAAAAAAATAGAGGAAGGTGAAAATAATTCGGAAAATAAATATTTATATGCACATAGAGAAACGGCAGGCCCAGGCCTGCTGGCTGGCCCTTCATTATGTACGTTACATAGCCAGCCAGCCATTCATTAGGTAAGTGATGGAAGACAGCTGAGTGCTCAGTAAGAAAGGAAACCAAAACCAAAAGAAAAAGAAAGTGCTGAACCGTTATGATCAACTGATTTCCAACAAAAGTTCCAAAGTAATTCAACAGAGATATACAACTTGTCTCAACAGTGGTGCTAGATCAACCGGATGTCCACATGGAAAAAAAATTACATTAAACATTAACTTTTACCATGCAACTTTTACAAAACTTAACTTGAAATGACTGCAGATCTAAATGTGTTACCTAAAACTACAAAAGTTCTTAGAAGGACTTACAGGTGAAAATCTTCAGAATTTTGGGGTAAGCACAGATAGAAAAAAATATACATATATATGAGATATTGGACTTCATCAAAATGTAAAATTTTTTCTCTTTGAAAAGTACCATTAATTAAGTAAAGGCAATACTTATGCTGGGGATGCAATACGTTTAGCATACAAGAATTTGTATCCAGAATACATAAAGAAATCTCACAACTAAAGAAGACAAACAACTAAATTTTTTAAATGAGCAAAAAATTTGAATGAACATTTCATAAAAGGAAAGACATATAAAAGGTCACTAAGCACCTGAAAAGATGCTTCACATCACTGGTCATCAAAAAAATGCAAATCAAAGCCACAGGAGGATAGCACTGCACATGCGTTAGATTTGCTAACATGTAAAATGTTGACCATACCAAGGATGAAGAGGATTGAACACTCACACAGTGCCAATGGGATATAAAATGGTATAAACACTTTGGAAAACAGTTCAATAATTGCTGAAAATATTAAAATATACCTACTGTACAATCCAGCCACTCCTGCACAAACAAATGTGCCCATATTTGAGTATGAAAATATTCATAGCAGCTTTCTTTATAACCAAATACTTTGAAAAACTCAAAATTAAGACATACACATACAGTGGAATACTACTTAACAGTAAAAAGAAAGGAACTATTAATATATGTAATAATATGGATGAATTTCAAAATTATTATGTTAAGTAGAAGAGACCAGTCAAAAAAGAAAATATACTATACGATTCCATTTGTATAAATTCTGTAACACCAAAACCAATTTGCAGTGATGGAAAACAGGTTAGTGTTTCCTGGGGTTGGTGTGGAAGGAGACATTAATTTCAAAGAAGCACGAAGAAATTTATACAATGAGAGACACGTTTGCTAACTTGATTGTGATCATGACCTTAAGCGTATGTGCTTATGTCAAAACTGTTGAAATTTTACACCTTAAATATATGTAGTTTATTGTACTTCAATTATACCTCAATAAAAAGAAACAAGTTGTAGGAAAAGAAAAAGTTTTATCTACCTAATAGAAATTGTGGGTTGGGCCCTGGGTTTGAGGGTGTCCTGGTAACCATACAAGGAGGAACTGGTGCAGTGCCTGGGGTCAGCCATGGTTTCCAGAGCTCAAGTCTCTTCCTGCCACAGCAGCCCTTGGAGGATCCTACAATGCTCCCCGAGGAAATATCGCTGCTTTGTGGGGAACTGCACTCTCTTCCCTGGAAGAAGGACCCGCACCTCTTGTATCTGAGACAGAGGATCCAAGTCAAGCCCAAGGCTGCAGAGAAGTTCTCGTGCCTCAATGTCCATTGGCTGAGAGTTTCACCTGGTCGGGCCAGTGGGCGAAAGGGACCACTGGGTAACCAACGGCGTGGAGGTTTCGGTGCTGGTGGAAATGGTGGGGTCAGAAGCAGGGGTCAGAGGCGAGGCCCAGAGTGCACCTCCAGTCAGAGCTCCCACGTGAGCAGGAGCAGGAAGTTGAAGATCACGCTGGCTTCACTGCACCGAGGGGAGTCCTGGAGCCCAGGAGAGAGCACGGTTGGGCTGAGCCAGGCTCTTCCCTCCCAAGGAGCCTCCTCCAGTCCCGCCGCTCCAGCCCTGCTTAGTCCCGCCGGTGTCCGCCTTGCCCACTCCTTCCTGCAGGCTAAGCCTGTCCTGCTGGCTGCACTCATAGCTCTCCGTGGCTTGTGATGCCTCCTCGGGCCCCAGGGACCTTCCTGGAGGAGCTGGGCCTGGCCAGCTCAAGCCAGAGGGGAGACACGGGGCAAATGGAGAAGGCAAAGGACGGAGCCCCCCACTCCCTCTGCATCTGCCTGTGGTCCCCAACTGCAGACCTGAGCCCAGCTTTGTGGACACCCAGAGGACCGGACCTGGGTCTGGACAGGTTTTTCCACTAAGCAGGACAGACTCGCAAAGCAGTGGGGCTCGCCGTGGGCCTGAGGATGCAGAGAAGCCGGCGGTTGGAGGGGTAGCAGGGCACGGTGGGTGGTGGGGCCCGACCGCCACTCACAGTGGCCGCCATGTCCCTCCCTGAGGCCGCCAGTAGTTCCAGGGTCGAACCGGTGCTGGGGAGCAACTCAGGGCGGTGCAGGCGGCTGAGCATGGCCTGGGCGTCTGCAATGCCTCAGGCCACGTGTCGCAGCCAAGCGCAGGACTGTGGGGATGCCCCAGTGTTAGAGGGGGCCACGATCGGGCCGTGCCTCCCCCACCTCCCATCCCAGGCCTCACCGACCGCCATGGAGGATCCCTTAAGGGGTGGAAGGAGCAGTTGCACGGCCCCAGCTCAGTGCCTCTTTCTCCTGCGGGACAAGCGGCGCATATCGTGTACCTATGGGGCCCCTCGCTGGGGCCCCTAACCGTCTGGGATTCCTGGACATGGATGGGGACTGGCCGAGTACGGTTGTGAGTGTCATACACTGAACCACGAGCTTCCTGAAAGCATGCACCGGGGCTGAATTGCACCCTGCGCTCTTCTGGCAAAGCCCTGCCTCCCGACCTGGAGTCGAGTCCGCCCAGCAAGGCGCCTTCTGTGACTGACTCTGAGCCTCCGTTCGCGCTGACGACAGGGCCTGTGGGGGTCTCGTGGTGGGAATTGTGGGCTCTGAAATACGAGAGGCTCTAGGACGTAGGACCTGCTGGGCACTAGGACGCAGGACACCTTCAGACAGGGACGGACGTATGGGAACCTGTCGGGGCCAGGGTGTCGGAGAGGCAGGAGCTGGGCAGTTACTCACGTAGCGGTCCCTCAGCCCCTTGGCCGCCGCCAGCGTCTGGGGCTCCAGCAAGTGGTAGTGTGAGAGCAGGCAGCGCCAGGGCCGCCGCGCCCACCGTGCACAGGACTCACAGCCCCGTGCCCACGTACATAAGACCCACAGCCTCACGCCCACCTTGGCCCCGAAACTCAGAAACATCTCTGCTCCTGCAGGAGGCAAGGGACGTCAGGGAGGCCAAAGAGAGGGGCCCACGGGTCCAGCCCCAGCCTTGGGTCAGGCTCACAAGGGGTGGCGATGCTCAGAGCATGAAGGCGCAGCACACGCAGGGGGAGAGACAGCTGGGGCAGTCCCCTCGCCTCAGCCTCTGCCCTCACTCCTCCCTGCAGTGCACCCTCTGAGCCTTGTGCTGCAGTAGGTGATGCGGTCCACCGTTTCCTGGGAGGCGTCCAGAACTGTCTCCACCTGGGCAACAGAGCCTCGACAGCCCATGCTGGCTTTTATGTGCAGGGCTGAGAAAGGGTTTGCAACTGGGCTTGCCCATCCCGGGCAAGCTTTTGGAACGTCACTGCTGGCCACAGGCCTTTGGGATCCCAGTCGGGTGTGAGGACTTCAACCCAAGGTTGGCCTGTGCCAGGGATGGCTGGCCTCCAACCCTCGGTTTCCAAATCCTCTGTGTCCCAGTTTCTACTGTCTGTTTCCTCTTGCTTTGCTTCATCCTGGTTGCCCTTATCTTTGTTCTGCCATCACAAGCAGCACTTGTATAGACTGTGCATCAGGCCCTCTTCTATGTAATTGACACAGACAAATCATCTCATATTTTTTACCAGGGCAGCCCTGCAAGTGTAGCTGAGAAAGAGAAAGTTTCTTTTATTTTGCTGTAGAGACAGGGCCTTGCTTTGTTGCCCAGATTGTAGTAGTGGCACAGTCACAGCTCACTGCAGCCTCAACCTCCCAGGCTCAGGCCATCCTCCTACCGCAACCTCCCAAGTGGCTGGGACTACAGACATGCACCACCATACCCCCAGCTAATTTTATTTTATTTTTTGTAGAGACAGGATCTTGCTGTTGCTGTTTCCCAGGCTGGTCTCAAACTCCTGGGCTCAAACGACCCTCCCACCTTGACCTTCCAAAGTGCTGGGATTAAAGTTGTGAGCTACCATGCCTGGGCCATCATGGACTTTTTAATATTAATTTGATTCTTTTAAATAGTACATTGAAATATTATTTGATGACTGAGTTTTTTGGTGCCCCTTTAAATTTCAGATCCCAAGCAAGTGCCTTCCTCACCTCACCCTAGTTCTGGCCTTGCTTGACCCCTGCCTCTTCTTCTTTTTTTTTTTGAGACAGAGTCTGTCACCAGGCTGGAGTGCAGTGGCATCATCTCAGCTCACTGCAACTTCTGCCTCCCAGGTTCAAGTGATTCTCCTGCCTCAGCCTCCCGAGTAGCTGGGACTACAGGCGTGCACCACCATGCCGAGCTAATTTTTGTATTTTTAGTAGAGAAAGAGTTTCACCATTTGGCCAGGATGGTCTTGATCTCTTGACCTCGTGATCCGCCCTCCTTGGCCTCCCAAAGTGCTGGGATTACAGGCGTGAGCCACTGTGCCCGGCCCCCACAGCCTCTTCTTTAACTGTCCTCTCTTCTACCTTCTCCCGCTGTTTCTCAGTTGCTATTGCAGGATCTCTCCCACCCCAATCTCCCACTTAAACATCAGTGTGTCTGAGCATTCTGTGTTCAGCCCGCTGCTTTTCTTACTTGGTCATTGCACTTATTACATTAGGCATTACATCATTCTTCATTTCTCAAGTGCCAATCATAGTGCCTTACATTTAGTGGGTACTCAGTCAGTGCTTACTAAATGAATGAACCATGCTTTTAATAAACAGTTGTAGATTCAGTATTCTACACCCAGAATTATTCATAATCTCCTAACCTTTTGCAACGTTGTCATACAACAGAGAAAATAGACTGCCTGCTGTGATACAGTGTTTTGAATTAGCAAACCCACTTCTCCTACTCAGCCCTCCAGTTATGGCAGATTTTGGAGGAAAACAATATAGCATCATAGCATCATTATTTTTTGCAAAATTGACTACCACATAGTCCCACATAAGCCTAAACCCTTTTTTCAACCTTGAACTTTCATAATAGATGAGTAAAACTAAGGATTTATATATTAAATGATAAAAGTGTTAGTTACCATTTATAGAGGGTTTTTTGTGTATGTGTGGTTTTTTTTTTTTTTTTTTTTTTGAGATGGAGTCTCCCTCTGTCACCCAGACTGGAGTGCAATGGCATGAGCTCAATTCACTGCAACCTCTGCCTCCGGGTTCAAGTGATTCTCCTGCCTCAGTCTCCCAAGTAGCTGGGATTACAGGTGCCCACTATCATGCCCAGCTAATTTTTGTATTTTTTTGGTAGAGACAAGGTTTCACCATGTTGGCCAGGTTGGTCTCGAACTCTTGACCTCAGGTGATCCACCTTCCTCAGCTTCCCAAAGTGCTGGGATTACAGGCGTGAGCCACCATGCCTGGCCAAGTCTCTTTTTTTTTTTTTTGAGAGTCTTGCTCTGTTACTCAGACTGAAGTGCAGTGGTGCAATCTTGGCTCACTGCAATGTCTGCCTCCTGGGTTCAAGCGATTCTCATGCCTCAGCCTCTGGAGTAGCTGGGATTACAGGTGTGCACCACCATGCCCAGCTAATTTTTATATTTTTAGTAGAGATGGAGTTTCACCATGTTGGCCAGGCTGGTCTTGAACTCCTGACCTCAAATGATTCACCCTCCTCAGCTTCCCAAGGTGCTGGGATTATAGGCGTGAGCCACCCCGCCCAGGCTATTGAGTCTTTTTATGTTCTAGGCACTGAGATATATACTGTACAAATATCTCATTTGGGCCTAACACCCAGCCTAATAGGTAATTGGTATTATTCCATTTTGTAAATAAGAAAGATGAGCCTTGAAAAGGTTGAGTAATTTACTAGCAAATGGTAGATATAAGGTTAGAACCTTGTATGTCTGCCCGAAAGCCTATACACCATCGCATCTCCTACTCAGTGGACAGTGCAGACCAGAGCTCCACCTGCAACATCACACAGGGAGTTCATCTGCAAAGCCCCCTCCCTCCATTTGTCTACAAGCCAGAAGGTCTAACAGTAAGAGTTAGAATCTGAGTCAGACTGCCTAGGTTCAAATCCCGGTTCCAGCAGTTCACTGTGGGACCTTGGACAAGTTATTGACCTGAGATTGTTACCTCATATTACTCAGGAAGTAAATGGAAATACTAATAGCACCCACTGGAGGGCCATGGTGAGGATTACATGAGACAATGCAAGCAAAGCAGTAAGCACAGTGCCCAGCACACAATAGGAGCTGGTACTTGTTAGCTACTGCTGACCATGTGGCCCCAACATTGCTCCTTTATCCCATGTTCTTAGATCCAGGACTCAAACAATGTGTCCTGGAACTAATTCCTGGAAATACGTATAGTGAATGATGATGAAAACAAGACAAGCCAGGTGTGGTGGCTCATGCCTGTAGTCTCAACACTTAGGGGAGGCAGAAGCAGGAGGATTGCTTGAGCCCAGGAGTTCAAACCTAGCATGGGCAACATAGCAAAACTCCATTCTCCATGAAAAGGAAGAAAAAAACAAACAAAAAACAAAGCTGGCACCGTGGCTTATGCCTATAATCCCAGCACTTTGGAAGGCTGAAGCAAGAGGATTGCTTGAATCCAGGAGTTCAAAACCAGCCTGGGCAACATAGTGAGACCCCTGTCTCTACAAAAAATACAGGAAAAAAAATAGCTGGACATGGTGCCACGTACCTGTAGTCCCAGCTACTCAGGATATTGAGACAGGAGGATCAATTGTGGCCACGAGTTCAAGGCTACAGTGAGCTGTGATTGCACCACTATGCTCCCGCCTGGGCAACACAGTGAGCCCCTATCTTAAAAAAAAAAAAAAAAAGAAAAGAAAGAAAGACTAGCCCAGGACAAAGGAAACAGAAGACAAAAGTTGGTCAGCCTAGCTGGAAACTGAAGAAAAAGCAGAGGATGCACTGAGGCAGGAACAGGGGCAGGGGTTGAGGGAGCAGGGTGGGGACAATGTAGGAATAAAAAGACCACCATGTGGGCTGATGCCTGGCCCCAGCTATGGCGGCAACAGGCAGGGCAGCCTGGCTCCAGAGCAAACACTATTTTTGCAGTAAAGAGCCTTTCCTAATGAGCCAATCTGTCTCTACTTCTATTGGCATCCTGGGAACCAGGGTGCAGCAGAGATAATTTGCTTCACACACCCCCCCCCCACCCAAACAAAGCACCATTACCTCCAACCCATTACATTAGCCTTTATCAGCTTTGGAGGCTCTCAGTCATCCTCCATGAGCTGCAATAATTTCAGCTAATTTCTTAAGTGTTCTAAGAGCCTCTGATGTGTTATGAGCCCAGTAATTGTTGACTGGTTCCTCTTCTGTTGTGGCTTGATTTCATACCTTGTATCTGAGCTGATGCGTGCTTTGGATGCTTTATTATAATGAGGCTTTTTGCAAAGACTCGCATTAAAAAATAACATTAAATACTGAGGTTGTTTTAAATCAGAGTTTAATTTTTCCACCATCTCCTATTATTCTTATTAGGAAGCCAATTCTTCATAAGGATAGTGACCTCCAGTGTAAAACTTTGAATAAGTACAAAATTGGGAATTAATGATGAAGCTGGTTCTTTTTAGGGAAATCTAAGAATGAGGCACAAAGTCATGAACTATGCTGAGACCAAGGATGCAGTGGGCATGGCTGAGAGAGGTTTGGGATATTGACTCCCAGCTTCTCCAGAGACCCCGAATTCATCAGAGCCTCCTTGTTCCCTAGAAAGCCTATCAGAGCCAAGGTGGCTGAAGTACCACAGAGGAGCTTCCCGGAGAACAGTGAACAGCCAGCACCCCTTCCCCCCAACCCTGGGTGTATTGCCACTTCCCCTTCAGCGGGTGGCCCCTCTCAGGGTAAAGGGGCATAGTTCAGCTACTTGGCCACCCTGGGCCCTGGAGGGTACCAGAGATCAGGCATGGGATCTGGCTTCTGTGTGAAAACCACCCTGAAACTCACTCTTTAACTTGTCATACAGCTATATGACTGGCTGTTGTTTAGAAAAGCTTCTCAAGTCCATTGGCATCTTCTTATCAGCTGTAAGCAGGTGAGTGCTGTTCTAGCGTGATTCTGGGGTCTCAGTGGCATCTCGGGCTCATGATGTCCTTGGCATTCACACCACCCAGGGCCATGGATTCCTGTTCCCAGTGGGTTCCTTGTAGCTCTCAGATGGGCCCAGAGGTAATGTCCACTGGGCTTCTGCTCTAGCTGCTCCTCCATCCCATGCTCTCCAGTGACACTTTACTAGTCACCCTCTCAGCTGTGAATTACAGAAAACCAACTCATGTTGGACTCAGAAAAAGGAAAATTATTGGCTCACTTAACTGAAAAAGCCCAGAGAGTAGAAATACATATTTCAGGCCTGACTAGATCCAGGCCCAAACAATGTCATCAGTACTTGGTCTCCCCCTCCATCTTTTCCCATATTTCTGTCTCTTCTTCTCCGTGTTCATAAACCTCTGGGTGCCGTGGTCTTCAGAAGCTCCAGACACACTAAAAAAGGAGCAGATCCTTTCCACAGCTTCCCAATAAAGTCCCAGGCTTTGAGCGTCCTTGGACCAATTTAGGTCTCATGCCCTGCCCCAAACCAATTTCTACAGTCAGAAGGGTGACATACCCTGTCACCTCCTCACCCCACCAAAACTACATGGCCCATGAGTGGCAGAGGGGTGATTCCCCAAGTGACAGTTGAGGTGCTATTACAAGAAGAAGGAGAGGCTGGGCGTGGTGGCTCACTTCTGTAATCCCAGCACTTTGGGAAGCTGAGGCGGGTGGATCATGAGGTCAGGAGCTAGAGATAATCCTGACCAACATGGTGAAACCCCATCTCTACTAAAAATACAAAAATTAGCCAGGTGTGGTGGCGGGCACCTGTAATCCCAGCTACTCGGGAGGCTGAGGCAGGAGAATTGCCTGAACCCGGGAGGCAGAAGTTGCAGTGAGCCAAGATCACACCATTGCACTTCAGCCTGGTGAGAGGAGCGAAACTCTGTCTCAAAAAAAAAATAAAAAAGAAAAAGAAAGAGAACAGATGCTGGAATGCCAAAACCAAGAAATGTCCCTAGTATCTAATTCCAGTATCTCCTGCTGGAAGGAAGAATTTCCACACTCTTATATCACTTTACCTGTGGACATTTCCTGGATAGGAGGGCAAAGTCTGTGAAGACGGGTCCTTGGGATCTCTTTGAAAGGTCAGTGCAAAGGAATTTGACAAGAGTTTTATTTCTACTTTTCTATCCCTCTGGACAGTAATCGGTACCTTAGAGAATTTCTTGAGGTTGGAGGTGTCCTAACACTCTTGGAAATACTTGGGCTGGAGAAGATCACGGACGAGGCCAAGAAGGAGTCCGTCAAACTACTTCAGGTTATTGCAAACTCTGGCAGGAAGTACAAGGAGCTCATTTGTGAAAGCTATGGTGGGTACCGTGTATGACAAGCTGTGGCTCCCTAGGGGCCTCAGTGAAATGGTGGCAGCATCCACCACTGCTGTAGGAAAACACATCATAGAACTGGAAGAACAGGAAGCTTTTTGTGTTCCTGTCCACGTCCAGATTTATGATTCTCCTGATTCATCATTTGCTCAGATTTTTCAGTGGTGGTTTTAGAAATATTTCTCCTTTTTAAACATATCCTCTTTGAGGCATCTATTCAAAGATTTGTTGAGCTGTGGCCCAACATCTTTTGTGAAATTGAGTTTTGAATAACTCTAGATATAAAATTGAAGGCCAGGCGCGGTGGCTTATGCCTGTAATCCCAGCACTTTGGGAGGCTGAGGTAGGTGGATCACCTGAGGTCAGAATTTTGAGACCAGCTTGGCCAACATGGTGAAACCTCATCTCTACTAAAAATACAAAAATTAGCCAGGTGTGGTGATGCATGCCTATAGTCCCAGCTACTTGGGAGGCTGAGGCAGGAGAATCACTTGGACCTGGGAGACAGAGGTTGCAGTGAACTGAGAATGCACCACTGCATTCCAGCCTGGGCTACAGAGCAAGACTCTGTCTCCAAAAAACAAAAATAAAAAATAAAAAATAAAGAAAAGAAATAAAATTGAAATAAAATTATTGAATACCTGCTGTGTGCTAGATGTATGCCAGGTGCTAGGGATACAAAAATGAATATAATACAGTCCTGTCCTCAGAGAGTTTACAGGCTGGTGAGAAAAGTATAATCTAGTATTTTTTTTTTTGAGACAGAGTCTCACTCTGTCGCCCAGGATGGGGTGCAGTGGCACAATTTTGGCTCACTGCAACCTCTGCCTCCCGGGTTCAAGCAATTCTCATGCCTTAGCCTCCCAAGTAGCTGGAATTACAGGCATGTACCACCATGCCTGGCTAATTTTTATTATTTTTAGTAGAGACTGGATATGGCCATGTTAGCCATGGCTTGTCTTGAACACACGAGCTCAAGTGATCCACCCACCTCGGCCTCCCACAGTGCTAGGATTACAGGCAGGAGCCACCACGTCCGGCCCAATTGTTTTTTTTCCCCTGGGACAGAGTATGACTATGTCACCGAGGCTGGAGTGCATTGGCGTGATCTCAGCTCACTGCAACCTCTGCCTACTGGGTTCAAGCGATTCTCCTGCCTCAGATTCCTGAGTAGCTGGGATTATAGGTGCAGACCACCATGTCAGCTAATATTTTCTACTTTTAGTAGAGACGGGGTTTCACCATGTTGGCCAGGCTGGTCTAGAACGGTCTAGAACTCCTCACCTCATTATCCACCCTGCTCAGCCTCCCAAAGTGCTGGAATTACAGGCATGAGCAACCACACCCAGACCTGGCCCAATAATTTTAATATAATCTATGAAGTACTCCAAGTGAGGCGAGTAAAAGAGATACCATCACCCACATCTCCTTTTTTCTTTCTTTTTCTTTTTCTTTCTTCTTCTTTTTTTTTTTTTTTTGTTTGAGTTGGAGTCTCACTCTGTCACCCAGGCTGACGTGCAGTGGTGCAGTCTCAGCTCACTGCAACCTCTGCCTCCTGGGTTCAAGTGAGTCTCCTGCCTCAGCCTCTCAAATACCTGGGACTACAGATGCCTGCCACCACGCCCAGCTGATTTTTGTATTTTTAGTAGAGATGGGGTTTCACCATATTGGCCAGGCTGATCTCGAATTCCTGACCTGTGATCTACCTGCCTTGGCCTCCCAAAATGCTGGGATTACAAGAGTGAGCCACCAAGTGTGGCCTTTTTTTTTTTGACATAGAGTCTTGCTCTGTTGCCCAGGCTGGAGTGTAGTGACACGATCCTGGCTCACTGCAACCTCTGCCTCCTGGGTTTAAGCAATTCTCCTGCCTCAGCCTCCCAAGTAGCTGGGCTTACAGGCACCCGCCACCATGCCTAGCTAATTTTTGTATTTTGGTAGAGATGGGGTTTCACCATGTTGGCCAGGCTGGTCTTGAACTCCCGACCTCAAGTGATCCACCTGCCTCGGCCTCCCAAAGTGCTGGGATTACAGGCGTGAGCCACCACGCCCAGCCCACATCTCCCTTTTTCAAAGCACTTCCCACCCTGCACTCTGATGAAGGTTCTCCTGTCTGTCTACCCCATGGCCTCTCAAAACCTCAGTGTCTTCATCCATAAAGTGGGGCTAACACCTTCCTCTCAGTATGGTTTCTGGGATTAAGTGAGTTAATATTTGTAAAACCATTTTGCAAACTGCTGAGTCATATACAAGTGTTATCATATGGCAATAAAAATGCATGTTTTATTTGTAAATTGTGCAGAGCCATTTTAAATTTTAAAACACAGACTTTGACATGCTTGTGTTGCAACAAAACCCTCCAGCCACGTAGCTCTAAGGTAAACAAGCTATAAGGTAAACAACATGAGAACCAAGCCTCAATTTTTCTTTGGTTGAACAGGCTTGGTTGAAGCACTCTTAATACTATTCATATTATGTAATCTTGAGTGGGGATTGTTTTCATAAATCCCTTCCAATTCATCATTTCCTCTCTTCTTTGCTCAGGTGTACGATCCACAGCAGAATTTTTAGCAAAGTCTCAGTCAGAAGAGACCCAGGAGGAAGTGCAGGTTCTGTTGGATTCTTTGGTCCATGGCAATCCCAAGTACCAGAATCAAGTGTATAAAGGTCTAATAGCTTTGCTGCCCTGCGCGTCCCCCAAAGCCCAGCAGCTGTCCCTGCAGACTCTCAGGACTGCCCAGGTGAGCCAAGGCTGCATGCTCCTGTGGTTCTGATTCAAATGCAATAATCTTACAATTACCTTCCGCAGTTGCACTCCACACGGGCATGAGAAACGGGGCTCAGCCTCCCACTGCATGTCTGTTGTTCAATCAGCATTACTTCCAGAAGGCCAAGGTAGGGCAGAGAGTTCATGTCTTCCAGCAGAGTGATTTGTCCTGTTTACTTAAGGATCAGAAAGATGTTGGCAGACTTAAAAGTGGTTGAGACAAGCAACAAGGATGATGAAAAGGCTGTAGAAAAGATTAAAGGAGTCGATCTGATAGGGAAAGAATAATAGTGCATTTGTAGACAGCATGTAAGTGAAGAGGCCAGATCTCCAGTGCTGGGGAAGGCTTTTTTCTTGTTGGCTTTTGCCCTTCTCTCAGACAGTGCCCTAGAATGCAAGTGAAATCATAGTGAGCATGTGAAGACATGGTGCCTTTGTAGAGAGGGGATAGAGGCTCAAAAAGTGGCTTTAAGATGAACCATCAATCCGGGTGCATCAGCCTCCCAAGTAGCTGGGGTTACAGGCACCCGCCACCATGCCCAGCTAATTTTTGTATTTTAGTAGAGATGGGGCTTCGCCATGTTGGCCAGGCTGGTCTCAAACTCCTGACCTCAAGTGATCCACCTGTAATCCCAGCATTTTGGAAGACTGCAGCAGGCACATCACTTGAGGTCTGGAGTTGGAGACCAGCCTGGCCAACATGGTGAAGCCCCATCTCTACCAAAAATACAAAAATTAGCCGGGCATGGTGGCACACACCTGTAATCCCAGCTACTTGGGAGGCTGAGTTCAGAGGATCGCTTAGCCTGAGAGGCAGAAATTATGGTGAGCCAAGATCACACCACTGTACTCCCTGGGCTTTTAAAAAAGCAAGACCTGTCTCATAAAAAGAAAGAAAGAAAAAGGCCAGGTGTGGTGGATCACGCCTGTAATCCCAGCACTTTGGGAGGCAGAGGCCAGTGGATCCTGAGGTTGGGAGTTCAAGACCAGCCTGACCAACATGGAGAAACACCATTTCTACTAAAAATACAAAAGTAGCTGGGCATGGTGGTGCATGCCTGTAATCCCAGCTACTTGGGAGGCTGAGGCAGAGGTTGAACCCGAGAGGCAGAGGTTGCAGTGAGCCAAGATCATGCCATTGCACTCCAGCATGGGCAACAAGAGCTAAACTCCATCTCAATAAATAAATACATAGACAAATTTAAAAATAATAATAACTGGGTGTGGTGGCGTGTGCCTATAGTCCCAGCTGCCCCAGAGGCTGTGGTGGGAGGATCACTGGAGCCGAGGAGTTCGAGGCTGGAATCAGCTATGATGGCACGCCAGCCTGAGTGATAGAGTGAGACCCTGTCTCTAAAACAATTCTAAAAACAGATCAGATTATCATCATTATTTTATTTCCACAGTTTCCATTTATTAAGTGCCTCATACATGCCAGCCGCTGTTAGGGGCTTATGTACACTCTCTCTCTCTTCACCATAGCTGGTGGAGGCAGATATTATTCTTCCTTTTTCAAAGATGGTGGAACTGAGCTCAGTAAAGTGTGTTAAGTGACTTATCCAAGGCCACATGCTAAGTAGAAGGTGTTTACCAAGCGAGAATTTAAATCAACTCTCTCCAAAGTCCTTATTCTTTCTACATACCACTCTCCCTCTTTGAAAAAGGGTAAGACATGGCCAGGTGCGGTGGCTCACGCCTGTAATCCCAGCACTTTGGGAGGCTGAGACAGGCAGATCGAATTTGAGACCAGCCTGGCCAACATGATGAAACCCTGCCTCTACTAAAAAAAAAATTGCCGGGCTTGGTGTCTTATGCCTGTAATCCCAGCAACTTGTGAGGCTGAGGCAGGAGAATCGCTTGAACCCGGTAGGCGGAGGTTGCAGTGAGCTGAGATCACACCACAACACTCTAGCCTAGGTGACATTGTTAGAAATCTTTCTAAAAAAAAAAAAAAAAAAAAGGAAAGGAAAGAAAAGAAAAAGGGCAATGACAGTGATAGAGGGAAAACAGAAAAAATGGGGCTGGAATAATTGAGGGAAAAGAGTTTCCATGAGGAGGACACCACCAGCTGGGTCAGATGCAACAAAGGGATTCAGTAAGGGTAGAATAGAAAGATGGTCCCAGCAGGAAAAGTTTTGGTGAATTCGGACTGTCTATGGCAGGAAAAATTAAATTGCAGCACCCTGTCAAAGGACGAATGGGGAATGAAGAAGTGGCTTCTCTTGGGAAGCTTAGATGTAAAGGGAAAAAACAGCAATAGCAAAGGAAGAGTTGAAGGACTACGTTGTTAAATATGGATGAGCTTGAGGATGTTTAATGCTAAAAGAAGGGAACCAATGCATGGGTAAAGTTTGGAGAGCTAGAAAAAAGGGGCTGTCTGATGGGATGAGGTTCCTGAGGAAGAGAAGATTTTAGGATCTTGGATGAGTTCCATTCTCTTTGCCCTGTGTCCTCTCTCCCCCAGCCGGAGTAGGTGGCCTTGTTTCTGCACCTCTAGCAGGTAGCCTCATTTCATGCCTCCTGAGCTAGAGAGTTCAGTGGCAGCCTCAGCCTAGGCCCAGTGACTTACCACTGCCCTCCCTCCCTCTCCCCGATTCACCCAGGCTCCTGGCTATTTGGAAGTCTGAGTTTCCTTTCTTCCAGGTGGACAAGATCTAAAGACTAACCACCTTGGGTGGGCACAGTGGCTCATGCCTGTAATCCCAGCACTTTGGGAGGCTAAGGTGGGCGGATCACTTGAGGTCAAGAGTTTGAGACCAGCCTGGCCAACATGGCAAAACCCCATCTCTACTAAAATAAAATTAGCTGGGGGCCAAGTACGGTGGCTCACGCCTGCGGTCCCAGTGCTTTGGGAGGCTGAGGTGGGCGGATTACGAGGTCAGGAGTTCAAGACCAGCCTGACCAACATGGTGAAACCCCATCTCTACTAAAAACACAAAAATTAGCCAGATGTGGTGGCACACACCTGTAATCCCAGCCACTCAGGAGGCTGAGGCAGGAGAATCTCTAGAACCTGGGAGGTGGAGGTTGCATTGAGCTGAGATCGTGCCATTGCAGTCCAGCCTAGGTGACAGAGAAAGACTCTGTCTCAAAAAAAAAAAAAAAATTAGCTGGGCATGGTGGCAGGTGCCTGTAATCTCAGCTACTCGGGAGGCTGAAGCAGGAGCATCACTTGAGCCCAGGAACCGGAGGTTGCAGTGAGCTGAGATTGCACCACTACAACACTCCAGCCTGGGCAACACAGTGGGACCCCATCTTTGAAAAAAAAAGACTAACCACCTTGTCCTGTTGTCTGTCTTGTCAGCCAATCATTGGGACCACACACCCCAGCATCGTGGACTGCGTGCTGAAGGTGCTGGGCACGATGCACCTGGAAGTCCAGTATGAAGGTAGGGAGGCTACGCCACATTGCAGGAGGGGGTGCCAAGAGCCGGCTGTCTCAGCTCTCCAAAGCTTCCTCTTAGCCACAAAGAGCCTTGATGTTGAGTGTCTGGGATGGCCTTGGCAGTGGAAGACGCTGGTTCAGAAAACATCAGTCACATCTGTGCCTTGCATCAGCCACAGGGTGCTTGAACAGTTATGTGAATCTGCCTGGATCCAGAGCTGGTTCTGGACCCCGGTCTTATGTGGTGCCTCCCGGCTAAGCAGAAGTCACCCTGAGGAACGTCCTTCTTCTCAGAAACTAAACTGAATAGTCGTAGTATTAATTTGGTTTGTTGCTTTTGGCGGTTTTTTTTGAGACAGGGTCTTGCTTTGTTGCCCAGGCTGGAGTGCAGTGGCACCATCATAGCTCACTGTGGCCTCAAACTCCTGGGCTCAAGAGATCCTCCCTCCTCAACCTCCCCAGTAGCTAGGACCACAGGTGTGCACTACCACATCCACCTAATTTTTTAAGTTTTTGCAAAAACGGGGTTTCACTATGTTTCCCAGGCTAGTCTTGAACTCTAGGCCTCAAGCAATCCTCTCACCTTAGCCTCCCAAAGTGCTGGGATTACAGGCATGAACCACTACACCCAGCCAATGAGTTTTTATTTATTGAGAGCTTCTATATGCCAGCCACTTTCCATACATCACCTCATTTACTTCTGAAAACAACCATAAGAGGCCAGGCATGGTGGCTCATACCTATAATCCCAGCATTTTGGGAGGCCAAGGCAGGCAGATCACTTGAGGCCAGAGGTTTGAGACCAGCCTGGCCAACATGGCAAAACCCCATCTCCACTAAAAATACAAAAAAATTAGCCAGGGTTGGTGTCATGTGCCTGTAATCGCAGCTACTCAAGTGGCTGAGACACAAGAATAGCTCGAACCTGGAAGGTAGAGGTTGCACTGAGCCACGATCACACCTCTGCACTCCAGCCTGGGCAACAGAGCGAGACTCCGTCCCAAAAAAACAACAAAACAACAATAACAACAAAATAACCCTAAGAGTACAAAGCCTGGGATGTATTAGAGATTCAAATGTTTACATGAATGAGTGGTAAAGATACGTGTTTTTCAAGATAAAACAGTGAAGCACAGAGAGATTACGTGTGCTTCCCAAGGTTACACAGCTATTGGATTCTAGCCAGATCTGCCTGACTCTAAAGTTTATGCTTTTAACATACAGCTCATGGCAGATATTTAAACGATATAATTTCCTTCCCTTTTCCTATAGTGGTTCAGAGGAAGGAGATTCTATTTTCAACAGGGGGAAATCCAGGAAGGGTTCACCGAGTCGGTGTTGTTTGAACTGAGCCATGGAGAATGGGGAGGATTTTGGAAGGTCAAAAGGAGCAGAGGAGGTCGTTCTGGAAAGGGGAATGGTAGGAAGGTAGACGTAGGGAAGTACAGGGCGTGTCCTGGGAATAATGGGCAGGTCACTGAAGAAGGGATGGTAAAGGTCTAGATCTAGGAAAAGGTATGCTAGGAGCAATGGAGGGCACTTTGAATGCCATGTAGGGTAGGTGTCAGTCTCTCCAGTATGCAGCATGGAGCCACTGAAAGTGAGCCTGCTACAGGTGAGGGCTGAGGGAGTGCAGTGCCTCCGAAGATGGCCTGGGTGGTGCTGTGCCAGGTGGGCCAGAGCCACAGGGACATTTGAGGCTGGAGGCCAATTGGGAGGCCTTTGGGATGGTTCAAATGACAAAATAAGAATGTGCTGGTCCAGCTGGGAACACAGGCCCCAGGAAGAGAGCACGGACAGCACAGGGAGCTGCCTGGTGAGGAGAATGAAGCAGCATATGGATGTCAGAGCGGGCAGGGCCAGGAGACCAGGACAGAAAGGTCCAGTAAGCAGGAATGGTCTCGGCATCAGTATAGGGACAGGGACTCCTGTATCCAGGATGACAGGCTGAGCCCCAGGTTCAGGAAACCTGGGGAGAAGGGCATAAGGGCCAGGCACTAAGGTTTAGGTACATAAGTGAGACCCTGGGGATGATCAACAAGGCTCTGGAGGCCACTTCCAACCTAAGTTGTTTCTGGGCAGCAGTGCCGAAACTGAATGTCAGACATATTATTCCTTCAGCAACATAGTCAGTTTTTTGGTTTTTTTTTTTTGACCCCTGCAGGTCTGTGTGCATATGTGGCCCTTGTATGTTGAGAAATAATGCTATGCTAAAATCTATTAGCAGCTGAAGCAGAGTGTCCTGGCTGGAGAGGAGTCGCCAGTGAAGGGGTGGAGTGGCACAGGGACCTAAGAAATAGACCCTGCACCAGAGGGTTGTCACTGGCATTGGAGCAAGGGGATGACCTGGCAGTAGAATCATGTTAGGAAGCTTAGTATAACAATCCTGAAGACTAGATTGGTTAGCACTGAGACCTTCCTCTCCCCGCCCCACCTCTGTGTGGCAAACATGCCCACTCCTTATCTATCCAGCACTGCTCAGCTTAAGCATTGCCTCTCTAAGCCCTTCCCTGACCCTTCAACCCCTGCCCAAATGTCAGCCCTTCTTCCTTTGAACCACCCTGTCCCCACTTCCCCTCCTTTAACCCCCTCCATTAGGGCGGTGTTCTCTAAAATGGTGACTTCCCCTTACACAGACTGTGTGCAATTTCAGTTCAACCGTCATGGCTTTTATCCTTATAGCCTCAACACAGTCCCTAGCATGTCAGGTCCTCATTGCATGTTTGTTGAGTGAGTGAGTGAGTGCTGCACATCGCACTGCATTAGGGATTACTCACCTCTATGCCTTTCTCCTCCAGAACTCTGAGCAACAGGGCAGGTACTAGGTCTGATTCATCTTTTTCCAACTCAGGACCTGGAACATAGTGGGTACTCAGTAGAAATTTGTTGAATAAATTCATGAAAAAAATCTTTTTTCTTTTTTGAGGCAGGGTCTCACTCCATTGCCTAGTGTGGAGCACAGTAGCACAGTCACGGCTCACTCCAGCCTCGACCTCCTAGGCTCAAGTCATCCTCCCACCTAAGCCTCCCAAGTAGCTGGGACTACAGGCACGGATCACCATGCCCGGTTAATTCTTTGTAGAGATGGGGTCTCCCTGTGTCGCCTAGGCTGCCCTCAAGCTCCTGAGCTCAAGTGATCCCCCTGCCTCTGCATCCCAAAGTGCTGGGATCACAAGCACAAGCCACTGCACCCGACCAAAAAAAAACCTCTTATGCTGATGAAGTCCTCCAGAGTTGTAACTGACCCCAGCTTCTTCCAATATCAGCCTAAGTTAGAGTCCTTCTGCATTTATTCAGTAACGACTAACACTGTGGAAGAGGCAGTGGGAACATGACGCTGTGACTGCCTCTGGTTTGTTATAGGATCATGTGATAACAGTGAAACTACGTGCACCAAGGTAATTTCAGATATACCAGACTCATAGCAGATGCACACACACACACACACACACACACAAATGTCTGTTGAATGAACGTATTATTCTTATTTTAACCAGGTGCTTCAAAATAGTCTTCTTATTACTCCAAATGTAGAGAATGCATATGCAATGATTGTCCACTCAGGGGCACTGTTTCACATGATCAGCATAGACCGGAAGCTAAGGGAGAGAAGAAATTTGCATGCCTTCAGTTTCCACTGAAACTTCTCCCGAGGCAGGGGAGGAAACTTCCCATGGGTGTTAAATGTGGTCCCAACAGTGGGTGACCGAAGAGGATTAGAGAGTAATTTCTTTGAATTTGAGTATACCAAACTGCAAAACCAGAGTGAAGCCCCAGGATGCTGGCAGCAGTCAGCATGGAGAAGCAGCCTGTGTCCAAGAGGAACCTGAGTGACTGCGGGGAGAAGAGTTTCGTGGGTGACAGGGACTGATCTCAGAAGGGCAGGGGTGGTTTGTTTCTTTAAACAAATATTTACTGAATATCTTTGATGTGCTGAGAACTGCGAGACACTGGGGTTTTGTTTCTGTTTGCCTGTTTGCATTGAGGAGAAAAGTGAGTGTCTTGGAAGGAGAAGGGGCGGGGGGTGTCCACTCCACTCCCGTGTGGCGTGTATGAAGCAGAGTGTGGGGTTATTGGCATCCTTCCCCTGAGAAAGCTACAGGGAAAGTGGCATCCTCAGGGCAGTGTCCACTGACAACAGGAGGTGGAGGGGCTTAGGGGCCTGGTGATTTGTTTATCTTGCTGTGGGTGTCAGTGATGGAGGAAGCTGTTGGTGGCCTCACCTCCCTTTTCATGGAGAATGCCACCTTACCCCATCACATCTACCAACCTGCCTGACCGGTGAGTCAGGTTAGCTGCGTCCTCTGCCCTCCTTCCCATTATGCTAGTCTCCCGGTTCCTATCACAGGCCCCCTCTTCTGCTTATTCTCTGAAGCACATTTCCTCAAAGACTTCCCTTCTGTAGCTCGCCTCTCCCTTTTTCTCTGCTGGACCATCTCCATTGACATGCAAATATGCTCTCTATCTTCCATTTTTAAAAGAGGCCCTCTTTGGGAACCTATGGATTAAAAGAGATTTAAAAGACATGTACCAAAAAAAGGTAAAATTATAGCATTTAGGGATGCACACCGCTCCTTGACCCCAAGTTGGCCCCCAGCTATTCATTTCTTTACCATTTCCTTCTACTTGGCCTCCCAGCTGCTTTTGACCCAGCTGATCATTCCCTCGCTTTCTTTTGCTGGCTTCTGTGATAGGAGTTTCCCTCCACCCGATGGTTTTGCTTTAGTCTCTCCTTCGCTTGTTTCTCCTACTTCTCTACCAGACTGTTTTGTCAGCTTCTTCCTTTGCATCTCTGTATAATTTTTCCCTACGTGGTTTCCCATGTGGATGTTTAACAGACATCTCAAATTTATGGCCAAAACAGAATTCTTGATTTTATTCTCCAAGCCTGTCCCTCTTCCTGTTTTCCCTATCTCAGTAACAGGGACCACCACCAGCCCAACCACTCTAGCAAAACATGGAGGACTAATACCAGATTCCCTTTGTTCTCTCACCACCCACCCCATCCCCTGCTAACCAAGTTCTCTAGGCTGTATCTCTGCTTACCTTCCCTATCCCTGTCCCCCACTGTGATCACCTTAGTCTAACCTTAGTCTAACCCGCCATCCTTCTTTCTGGTTCCATTTTGTCCCCCTGTAATCCATTCTCTTGCAGCAGCCAGAGTGATCATCTTAAAAATATGTGGTCGGGCACAGTGGATCCTGCCTGTAATCCCAGCACTTTGGGAGGCCAAGGAGAGTAGATCATTTGAGATCGAGTTGGAGACCAGCCCGGCCAACATTGTGAAACCCAGTGTCTACTAAAAATACAAAAATTAGCTGGGCGTGATGGCATACACCTAGAATCCCAGCTACTCTACTCGGGAGGCTGAGTCAGGAGAATCACTTGAACCCAGGAGGTGAAGACTGCAGTGAGCCAAGATCGTGCCACTGCACTCCAGCCTGGGTGACAGAGACTGAATATACACATATATACATATATATGTATATAGATATATATATATAGAGAGAGAGAGACTAGAAAAAAGAAAACAAAAAACTAAATGCTCACACACACACACACACACACACATTAGACACTATCACTCCTTAGCTTCCCATTGCATCCAGACTAAAACCTAGAGATACCTGCATGGCCTGTAACGCATGGAGGGCTTTTCCCCTTCCCCACAGACCTTGGATTGACCTTTTTCAAACTTTAAGTATAGGCTCAGACATCACCTCTGAGAGAAGCCTTCTCTGAGCACCCTTTCTTTTTTTTTTTTTTTTTTTTTTTTTGAGACGAAGTCTTGCTCTGTCACCAGGCTGGAGTGCAGTGGTGCAATCTCAGCTCAGTGCAACCTCTGCCTCCTGGGTTCAAACAATTCTTCCGCCTCAGCCACCCGAGTAGCTGGGACCACAGGCGTATGCCACCACGCCTGGGTAATTTTTTTGTATTTTTAGTAGAGACGGGATTTCACCATGTTGGCCAGGATGGTCTCAATCTCTTGACCCTGCGATCCGCCTGCCTCGGCCTCCCAAAGTGCTGGGATTACAGGCGTGAGCCACCGCGCCTAGCCCTCTGATTACCTGTCTAAAGCTGCCTCACTGGTTCCCACCACCCACCTCAGTACCTCTCCATCATATCACATCATGAGATTTATCTCCTTCAGAAAAAACCTCATCTGTGTACTTGTTTACTTGTGTATTATCTGCTAGAAAGCTCCAGAAGAGCTGAGGCCGCATCTTTTTTATTTACCATTGTATGTCAGTGCATAAATAGCACTGAAAAAGGTAGCCCCTTAAATGTTTGTTGAATGAATGAATGAATGAATGAATGAACTGGGACAAATGAATTGTGTGTACCCTGATTTGTACTGTTAATCATCACATTGTGAATAAAATCTGAAATACCTAGTTTTTTCAGCCCAGATGTCCAACCATAGTCCTAATGTCTAAGGAGAGGGTATGTGTCTTCAGTGACTCTTTACTTCTTGAGTTCTTAGGGCCAAGGAAGAGGGTATAGAGAAGGAGAAAAAGAGAAGGTTTTTGGAGGAAGGTAGGAGATGGTAAGGCCTCTAGCACTGAGGGTGGGTCTTCCAGTTACCTATTACTTATAACAAACCACTGCAAATGTAGTGCCATAAAACTAGCACTATTGGCCAGGTGTGGTGGCTTACACCTATAATCCCAGCACTTTGGGAGGCTAAGGCAGGTGGTCACTAAAGCAGGTGGTCACGAG
Organism: Cacajao melanocephalus; assembly: GCA_963573385.1. Lineage (NCBI taxonomy): Eukaryota > Metazoa > Chordata > Mammalia > Primates > Pitheciidae > Cacajao > Cacajao melanocephalus. The sequence continues at coordinate 107,194 of CAUYLG010026318.1, read as the reverse complement.
GTCAGGAGTTCAAGACGAGCCTGGCCAGTATGGTGAAACCCCGTCTCTACTAAAAATACAAAAATGAGCTGGGCACGGTGGTGCGTGCTTGTAGTCCCAGCTACTCGGAAGGCTGAAGCAGGAGAATCGCTCAAACCCATGAAGTGGAGGTTGCAGTGAGCCAAGATCATGCCACTGTACTCCAGTCTGGGCAACAAAGTGAGACTTCATCTCAAAAAACAAAACAAAACAAACAAACGAACGAAAAAAACTACCATTTTATTATGCTCACATATTCTGTAGGTCAGGAATTTGAACAGGACACAGCGGAGATGGATGATCTTTGCTCCACAATGTCTGGGGACTCATCTCTGAAGACGGCCAGGAGCCACAGCTGGTCTAGAGTGGGGCTGTTGAGGACTGGTACCACTGACCTTTCCTTTTGCTCAGGCTCCAGTATGTCTCCTGTCTTCACTTGACATTTTGATGTGCTGCTCATCAAGAATATTTTTGCATTAATTTTTGAGTTTTGCCAGGTGCCAGTGGCTCATGCCTGAATCCCAGCACTTTGGGAGGCCAAGGCATATGGATCACTTGAGGTCAGGAGTTTGAGACCAGCCTGGCCAACATGGTAAAACCCCGTTTCTACTAAAAGTACAAAAATTAGCCAGGCTTGGTAGTGCATGCCTATAATCCCTGATACTTGGGAGGCTGAGGCAGGAGAATTGCTTGAACCCAGGAGGCGGAGGTTGCAGTGAGTGGGGATCATGCCACTGCACTCCAGCCTGGACAACAGAGCGAGACTCTGTCTCAAAAACAAAGTGAGTTTTTAATAAGATTCCATCAAAATAGTGCTAATGTGCACCTGAGCCAAGTGCTTCACCCTACTCCTGGCATACAGTAGAGCAAGGGAGCTAGTCTTTTTATTTTATTTATTTATTTAGAAACAAGGTCTCACTGTGTTACCCAGGCTGCTCTTGAACTCCTGGGCTCAAGCGATCCTGCTGCCTCAGCTTCCCAAAGAAGTGATTATAGGCATGAGCCACCTTACCTGGCCTAGGGAGCTGGAGTCTTTCGGAGCATGAAGGTAGGACTCCGCTGAGACTGTCAATTACAGCACCTACGCATGGTCTCTCCATGTAGCTCTGGCTTCTCACAGCTTGGCGGCTGGGTTCCAAGAGCAGGTAGCCAGGAATGAGCTGCTCCAACATTCTAGACCAAAGCACTGCATGGCCTTTTTTGACCTTGCTTCGTAAGTGACAGACCATCACCTCCTGACCTGATTCAAGAGAAGCACGTAGATCCCACTCCTCTACGAACAGAGAGTCAAAAAATTTTTTTTTGGCCAAGTTTTGTTTTGTTTTGTTTTTGAGACAAAGTCTCACTCTGTCACCCAGGCTGGAGTGCAGTGGCATGATCACAGCACACTGCAGCCTCAACCTCCTGGGCTCAGGTGATCCTCCCACCTCAGCCTCCTGAATAGCTGGGACTACAGGCATGCACCACCATGCCCATCTAACTTTTGTATTTTTTGTAGAGAGGGGATTTTGTCATGTTGCCCAGGCTGGTCTCTAACTCCTGGGCTCAAGCAATCCTTCTGCCTTGGCCTCCAAAAGTGCTGGGATTACAGGCATGAGTTACTACACCCAGCCTGTGGCTAACTTTTAAAACCACTACAGTGGGATATGTCAGACCTGAGGGACATAGGTGGTGATAGCTTTATGTCTATGCAAGTGAGATAGGCTTCCCTCTCTTCCCTTTCCTCCCTTTTCTCAAGAGAGGGGCGGCGAAGGAGCACTGTATTCAATGCCATGGGAACACCCTGCTACCTAGTTCCCCTGCCACAGGAGATTCTGATTGTCTGTTATTGGCACGTTCTTCACTTTGAAGTAAAAATAACCACACAGCCAGGGGCGGTGGCTCACGCCTGTAATCCCAGCACTCTAGGAGGCCGAGCTGGGTGGATCACCTGAGATCAGGAGTTCAAGACCAGCCTGGCCAACGTGGCGAAACCCCGTCTCTTCTAAAAATACAAAAATTAGCTGGGTGTGGTAGTGCACACCTGTAATCCCAGCTACTCGGGAGGCTGAGGCAGGAGAATTGCTCCAACCCAGGAGGCAGAGGTTGCAGTGAGCCAAGATCATGCTACTGCACTCCAGTCTGGGCAGACTCTATCTCAAAAAGAAAAAAGAAAAGAAAAAAAAAAAAAAACAGGCAAAGGAGACTGACTCCTACATCCACTAATTTCTTAGGTTTTTTTTTTAAATCACAGAATTTGGATTTTTAGAAGTTCTTTTAATGATTATCCTATTTAACCTGAGAAAGCAAAATCGAATGAAGGAAGGACTTCTCCAAAGTGGTCATACCTGGAACTCACCTCCATTTATCTTTGCTTTGAAGTAGAAAATGCAGTTTCCACCCAGGGAGGATTGCTCTTCCAGGAATGAGTGGTATCAGGACTGGCAGTCTAAGCCATAGAAGCAGTTACTTATTGGTTTCCCTGCCTAAAGAAGAGAAATTTGAAAGTTATAGAAGTTTTTCTGAAGAAGAAATTAATGAATTCTGTTGGAAATTTGAAGTGTGTGTGTGTGTGTGTGTGTGTGTGTGTGTGTGTGTCAATGTATTAGTACTCCTTTTACAGATAATTTTTTTTTTAAGATGAAACCTCACTCTGTTGCCCCAGATGGAGTGCAGTAGTGCAATCTCGGATCATTGCATCCTCTGCCTCCTGGGTTCAAGCAACATTTCTGCTTCAGCCTCCCTAGTAGCTGGGACTACAGATGTGCACCACCACACCCAACTAATTTTTTTATTTTTAATAGAGACAGGGTTTCATCATGTTGGCCAGGCTGGTCTCAATCTCTTGACCTCAGGTGATCTGCCTGCCTTGGCCTCCCAAAATGCTGGGGTTACAGGCATGAGCCACCACTCCCAGCCTAAAAATAAATTATTACCCAAGAGTCCCGGTGCAGTCCCACTGCACCCACCCAACTGTCTCAATGTTCTAAAAAAGTATTACCTAAGAACATAAAAATTACTGTGGATGACTTAATTAGAATCAGACCAGGCCAGGCATGGTGGCTAATGCCTGTAATTCCAGCACTTTGGGAGGCCAAGGCAGGTGGATCACCTGAGGTTGGAAGTTTGAGACCAGCTTTGCCAACATGGAGAAACCCCATCTCTACTAAAAATACAAAATTAGCTGGGTGTGGTGTCGCATGCCTGTAATCCCAGCTACTCAGGAGGCTGAGGCAAGAGAATTGCTTGAACCCAGGAGGTGGAGGTTGCAGTGAGCAGAGATCATGCCATTGCACTCCAGCCTGGGGGCAACAAGAGTGAAACTGTCTCAAAAAAAAAAAAAGAAGCAGACCAATTCTCTGTTTATTAATTTGCCAAAAGCACACTTGCCGAAAATCAACTGGCCAAGTGACAAGTTTGCTGAATGGCCAATTCACCAAATTACCAATTAACTAAAAACACCTTTTCTTGGCCAGGCACAGTGGCTCACGCCTGTAATCCCAGTACTTTGGGAGGCTGAGGCAGGTGGATCACCTGAGGTCGGGAGTTCAAGACCAGCCTGACCAACATGGAGAAACCTTGTCTCTACTTAAAAAAAAAAAAAATACAAAATTAGCCAGGCATGGTGGTGCATGCCTGTAATCCCAGCTACTCGGGAGGCTTTGGCAGGAGAATCGCTTGAACCCAGGAGTTGGAGGTTGCAGTGAGCCGAGATTGTGCCATTGCACTCCAGCCTGGGCAACAAGAGCAAAATTCCATCTCAAAAAAAAAATCTTTTCTTTAAATATGTGTAAAGTTTAGAGCAGTTCATATTGGTTGTATTGGTAGGGCCTAAGTGAGCTGGGAGAAGCCGGAACTTCAGAGCTCCTGAGGACTTCAGATTCCTCAGCCCCTCAGCACCCGCCTTCTGCCCATGGCTGGCCCCTTTGCTTCCCTTTCCCTGCCACACCCTCTCCCTATGCCCTTTTCTCAAGGATGGAAGTGTAGGCCATGCAGCATGGTGACTTCCAGGAGGTTCCCTCTCCAGGTTCCCTCTTCCTGCCCAACTCCCTGCCACTGCCACTACAGAGAGCTTGCACAGCTGCTGTGAAGACAAAATGAAAGCCATCATATTCAAACTTCACATAAATCCACAAAAGCTGTTAAAATCAGTCTATCTGCATCAATGGCCTATTGCTGTATAACAAATTACCCCCAAAACTTTGTAGCTAAAAACAGTAACAGTGTATTATCTCACACCATTTTTATGGGTCAAGAACCTGGGAACTGCTTAACTGAGTGGTTGTGGTCAGGATGTCAGCTGGGACCACCATCACCTGAAGGCTTGACTGGGCCTGGTAGAGCTGCTTCCAGTGTTAGTTGGGTTATTGGCAAAAGGCCTCAGTTGCCCACGTTACCCTCTCCATAGGGCTGCCTCAATGGCCTCAGAGCATAGCTGGCTTTTCCCAGAGCAAGTGATCCGAGAGAGAGAGACCAAGGAAGATGACCATGTCAGAACTTGAACATTGTCACTTCTGCTTTACTCTATTAATTAGAAGTCAGTCACTAAGTCCAGCTCACACTCAAGGGGAGTGAGGCTACACCTCTTTTTTTTTTTTTTTCAAATGGAGTCTTACTCTGTCGCTCAGGCTGGAGTGCAATGATGTGAATCTCAGCTCACTACAACCTCAACCTCTCAAGTTCAAGCGCTTCTCCTGCCTCAGCCTCCCGAGTAGCTGGGACCACAGGCATATGCCACCATGGCCTGCTAACTTTTGTATTTTTAGTAGAGACAGGGTTTCACCATGTTGGCCAAGCTGGTCTCCAACTCCTGAGCTCAAGTGATCCACCTGCCGCAGGCTCCCAAAGTGCTGGGATTATAGGCATGAGTCACTGTGCCCAGCCCTGCTTTGTACTTCTCAGCTGAAATGGGCAGTAGTTTCGGCCTTTCCAAAGTTGTAGAGGCCACCTGTCCTGTACAACTTCATTGAACAGCAGCCAGAAGGGTCTGACACGGAGGTAGACTTTCACATAAAAACCTGCTATTTTTAAAAGATGCATTACTTTCCCAAGAGTATATAAGCACTTCAACTATGACACTTTTTTTTTTTTTTTGAGACAGAGTCTCACTCTGTCACCCAAGCTGGAGTGCAGTGGTGTGATTTCGGCTCACTGCAACCTCTACCTCCTGGGTTCAAGTGATTCTCCTGACTCAGCCTCCGGAGCACCTAGGATTACAGGCACGCACCACCATGCCTGGCTAATTTTTTGTATTTTTAGGAGAGATGGAGTTTCACCATGCTGGCCCGGATGGTCTCGAACTCCTGACCTCGTGATCCACCCACCTCAGCCTCTCAAAGTGCTGGGATTACAGGCATGAGCCACCACACCTGGCCAACTGTGACACTTTATTCAGCGTTTATAAAAGTCTATAAAACAGGCTGGGTGTGGTGGCCCATGCCTGTAATCCCAGCACTTTGGGAGGCTGAGGCAGACGGATCAGAGATCAGGCGTTCAAGACCAGCCTAGCCAAGATGGTGAAACCCCATCTCTACAAAAAATACAAAAATTAGCCAGGTATGGTTGCGTAAGCCTGTAATCCCAGCTACTCAGGAGGCTGAGGCAGGAGAATTGCTTGAACCTGGGAGGCGGAGGTTGCAGTGAGCCAAGACTGTGCCATTGCACTCCAGCCTGGGTGACAGAGCAAGACTCCATCTCAAAAAAAAAAAAAATGCCTATAAAACAGTCTTCCAGGGGATTTAAGTATTTAAGTGAAAATCTTGGGAGGAAATTAATTTCTAACTTCCCCATTTGCCTGCTCCTCAAAACATCTGTGTCCTGCCCTGGCCTTATACTGTCTCCTTTTTGAGGACAGTGGTGCTTGATTCAGGTCTCAGGGATAGTTCAACTAGGACACGGGCTGATCAGACTGGGTGAAAGCAGATACCAGTGGAAGACACACGGTAGTAATTCTTGATCCAGCAATGCATATACCACCATGGCACATACGTTAGTCACTTTGTTGCCTGGCTTTAAAAACAAAAGGTGTGCATAAAATACATTTTTATTGTTTCAACGTTGGGCTTTGAACAGGATGTGGTTAAAGAGGTAGCAGGATATACAGAAATCAGAGACAGAATTAATTACAGAATGTCAGGAAGATGCCTGACACTAATGACACTGGTATCTTTTTTTTTTTTTTTTTTTTTTTTTGAGACAGGGTCTTGCTCCATCACCTAGGCTGGAGGGCCGTGGTGCATGCATGGCTCACTGCAGCCTCAACCTCCTGTGCTCCAGTAAGTAGCTTGGACTACAGGCACATGCCACTATGCCTGGCTAATTTTTTTAATTTCTTGTAGAGATGGGGGTACGATGTTGCCCCAGCTGATCTGACTGCTGCCGGCCTTTTTTTGGCGTGGGGGGGAAACCGTCTCACTGTTTCCCAGAATGGAGTGAGTGGCTTGACAGCTCACTGCAGCCTCAAACTCTTGGGCTGAGGCAACTTAAAGAGTTGGGATTGCAAGCATGAGCCACCATGCCTGGCTGGTCTGCTTCTTACAGCAGTGCAACCTGCCAAACACATTCATGCTGGTGCCCTGCTGGCAAGGAGGCAAACCTCTGTGAGGAAGCGCACTTCTCATATGTGGCCAGTAGGTGGCAGTCTTGTTGGGACATGCCGAGAACGACCTGGAACCCTGGTTTTGCAAGGCTCTGGGAGCAAAGAATTATAAAACACCAGTGCTGTTAGCACCCTGGAAATGGCTGCATGGAATATCCATGGTTCCCAGATACAATGCCATTTCTATGGCTCCTTCTGCCAAAGGAATACTAAGCCTGCTGCTACAGCCCTGTCTCTTGTTCACTGTGGTTTCCTGGGCAAGTCATTCGTTTTCAGTTTCTTCATCTACTCAATGAGATGATCAGACAAGTGATCACTGAGGTTTTCTCTGATGCTGATAGGCTGTGGATTCCAAAGTTCCTGTTTGGATTGGAGGAATGAATTTGTCTCTTGCACCACTAAAGTTTCCATGGAATGTGAGTGGCGAGCACCTCACATCTGTTTTTTGTTTTTGGTCTTGTTTTTGAGATGGAGTCTCACTCTGTCACCCAGGCTGGAGTGCAGTTGCACAATCTCAGCTCACTGCAACCTCTACCTCCCGGGTTCAAGCAATTCTCCTGCCTTAGCCTCCTGAGTAGCTGGGATTGCAGGCGCCCGCCATCACACCTGGCTGATTTTTGTATTTTTAGTAGGGAGGGTTTCACCATGTTGGCCAGGCTGGTCTTGAACTCCTGGCCTCAGCCTCCCAAAGTGCTGGGATTACAGGCATGAGCCACTGCACCCAGCTGCCTCTATTTCATTTACTGCTGTTTTGTCAGCACCAGCGCTGCACCTAGCATGTGCTCGATTCCTATTTTTCAAGTGCATGAGCATGGGCCCCACAGAGCATGCCCTCAGCTTCATGGGGCCTGAACTCTCAAACATTCAAAACCTCCTGATGATACCTCCTCCTTGAATACTCTCATCCTCCTTCCCAAACCCATACTCTCCAGGCTTCCTCCTATGGCTCTAGAAATTGCTTCGGTCTTTGGCACATTCCCCTTCCTCTGCCAGTCCCCTAGGTGTCAATGTTTTTTTCCAGCATTCAGCCCCAGGTCCTCTTCTCCTTCTTTGCTGTCTATGGCACCTCATCCGCTCCCATGACTTTAATTACTGCCTATGACGATAGAAACAATAGTTGCTAACCTTTACAGAGTGCTGACTCTATGCTGGGTACTGCCCTTGATCTTTACTGATTTTCCCCTTACCACAAGCCAAGGAGGCGGACACTATTATTTTCCCCATTTTATGGGTGGAGGACAGAGTGGTTGAGTGACCTCTCTCCAGCTGAGACCATTCTCGCAAGCTCCAGACCCATGTGTCCATTTGCCCTCTAAACACCTCCCCTCAGATGCCACCAGTGGACTTCTGATATTCCAGTTCCAAAGCTGTTCTTCTCCAAGGTCCCAATCTCAATGAAAAGTATCCAGCTGCCCAGGCTAGAAATATTGGTAATTGTCATGTGTTTTTGCTTCCCACCTTCAACCAACTTCTAACAAGACCAGTCAATTCTAACTCCTCAATATTCAGATCTGTTCCCTCTTCTCCATTCTGTCTGCACCGTGGTAACTCAGGTCTTCATACTGCCCACCTGCACTGGCCTCACCAATCTCCATCTCTCCAATGTGGCCCACCACAGTCCATTTCCTAGTCCACCACCACAGTGGAGGCAGTAGAGATGAGCAGTGAAGAATATGGGCTTTGGAATCAGAACTATTTATTTTTTGAGACAGTGTCTCACTCTGTCACCCAGGTTGGAGTGCAGTGGTGCAATCTCGGCTCACTGCAACCTCTGCCACCCAGGTTCAAGCAATTCTCCTGCCTCAGCCTCCCAAGTAGTGGGGATTACAGGTGCCTGCCACTGTGCCCAGCTAATTTTTGTATTTTTAGTAGAGACGGGGTTTCACTATCTTGGCCAGGCTAGTCTTGGACTCCTGACCTTGTGATCCACCTACCTTGGCTTCCCAAAGTGCTGAGATTACAGGCATGAGTCACCATACCCGGCCTGGAATCAGAACAATTCATAGTAGCTATCTGATCCTGGGCAAGCTACTCATCTTTTTTGAGCCTTCGTTTTCTCTGAAATGAAAGATGAGAAAAATGCCTGCTGTATTGGGTTGTTGGCACATGCAAAGCCCTTCAGAAGCTGGGGGTGGCCTGCCTCCACAGGCTTAGCTCTGATGCATGACCCAGCATCCATATTTCCCAGCCAGATCTCCCTTGCCTGGCCACAGTGTGACATGGCACTTGCCACATTCTACATTCCAGCCTCTGCCTTCTCCCCATGGTTTTGCCAATTCAAGCATCACCTTTTCCAAGGAATCCTTCTCCTGATTCTCCATCCCCTATCATCTCAACTCCATCAGCCAGCCTGGCTTCCTTTGTGTTCCCATGGCCCTTGTTAACACTGCATCAGAAACGCCACTTTCCTTATTGGTATCTCCCACTCAGCTGTGATTCCCTAAGGCCAGTGATTAGATCTTAGTCCTCTTCATGGCCCTAGCACTGAGGCCTGGCACAGACAAGATGCTCAAAGCGAATTTTGTTGAAGAAATGCATGAATCAATGAATAAATCAGTGATTGCTCAACTTCAGGTGATTTGGGTGTTATCAGCACCACAGGCTTTAGGCAAAACTGAGTATTCTTTTGTTGTCCTTTGCTTTCTGAATGAATTGCTCTCCATAGTAACTAGTACGATATATGAAGAGTTGTAACTGGCTGTGGTTCCTGTGAAGACATTTGGGCAGAGACCAGTATTTTCCCTTTGGGTATAAACAGTGACAGCTGTGAAGTTTTAAACTCAGTCAAAAATGATTCAGTGAATAAATCTTCATTTTTCTAAGTAGCTCCAAGTGTTACAAATACATAATTAGCAAGAGATTAAGCATTTAGTATAAAGTGAATAGTCAGAGCTAGACATTTGTCTCCTGGAGTATTTGGTTCTATGTGGGCAGAAAATGCTATTTGTGGTGAGAAAAATTTCATAAAAATATCTTCACCCAGGCTGGGTGCAGTGGCTCACACCTGTAATCCCAGCACTTTGGGAGGCTGAGGCAGGCAGATCACGAGGTCAGGAGATTAAGACCGTCCTAGCCAACATGGTGAAACCCCATCTCTACTAAAAATACGAAAAATTAGCCGGGGGTGGTGGTGCGCACTTGTAGTCCCAGCTACTCAGGAGGCTGAGGCAGGAGAATCACATGAACCCAGGTGGCAGAGGTTACAGTGAGCCGAGGTCATAACACTGCACTCCAGCCTGGCAACATAGCAAGACTCCGTCTCAAAATATATATATGTATGTATATATATATGTATGTATATATATATATATATACACACATATTTTTTTTCACCCATTCATTTCTACCCTGAATGTTCACCAAGTCATGTCCTGCTGCAGGAAGAGCTCTTGGGCACAGGCAGACATTTTCCCAGAAAGGATGTCCTGGCATTACATGCTGCCAGCTTGTGCCTGGGAAGAGCCCAACTACGAATGACGGACGTGCTACAGGCAACAAAGCCAAGTATCATCAGATGCAAGGAGGGGCCAGACCACTTAGCTCCAAAAAAATGAGCTGCACCAATTCAAGAGAAGGGAAGAAACCAAATAGCAGAACAAGTGAGAACGACTTGGAGGTTTCGGCACCAGCCAGTGCAGGCTACTGCTGCCAAGCAGCCAGAGATGTCCAGGCTGCCATTTTGTCCAGATCAGAGAGTGTCTGGGGGAAGCCAGGGAAGCTCAAGTGCTTTGCATCTTCCCAGGGCTGGTCCCTTTCCCTCCACAATGTTGCTCGGCCTTTGATTCCAAAATAGGACCACATCTGGGCAACCGGAGGCTGCAAGGGGTGGGCAGATGGGATTGCGAGGGCTACCCTGGAAGACCTGGAAGAAAGAGGCAGCCCAGGGTAGTGGCTGGTTGATTATAAGAAGCGTTTCTGAATGAAGCCACTCTTTCTGAATCAGGAAGGTCCTCAGAGGAAAGGGTCTGGTCCAGAAGGTCTGTCCCCCAGAGAGCGAATAAGGACTGGAATGGATAGCACAGGATGTCTTAGAAGATATTCCACCTTGGAGTGATTCTTTAATTCTTTGATAGAGAAAACCAGGATGAGCTTTGTAGGGCTTCAGGACCAGGCCCCCTTAGTATGCCTCAAGGCTCTAGAGCCTGGGGCTGATGGGGAAGAGGCCCCAGGGTCTGGCACAAGGGCAATTTCGAGGAGGTACCCTGGTTCTCTATTAGTAGCCTTTCCATAGACTGACATATCAGCCAAAACTCTTTCCTTCCTGCCGAAGGGCACTCTGAGCCCTGGAGTGGAGAAGTCAACTCCCCATCCCTCTGCCGGTGTTTTCAGCAGCACCCAGGAGAGCTGAGGATGCAGCCTGCAGCACACAGGATGTGGCTGCTGCCTCTGCCTTCCCAGGCCACTTGCTCTGTTGGAAATCAATGACAGTTTTCTGACAAAGTTAGAAATCGTCAGCACATGTTCCTTTTTTAGGCAGCACATGCCTGTTTGGAGTTAAACAAGTAAAGTTTGCAAGAGCTGAAGCACTCTCTTGTGGAGACCCGTCCTGTGTGCTCTGTAAATGCACGCAGTCCCCTTCACTGACCATCTCGCCAGGTGCCCTGTGTATCCCACTATGAGAAGAGCCACACTCTTCCCCTTTCTGTTGTGTCTGGCTTGTGTGATATGAGCATCCATAGAGTGGTGCCCAGTTCTGGGCTGGCCAAGAAGTATAAGGTCCTGACTTCAAAGCACTCTCAAAGTTGGCCATGGGGCCAGATGCGGTGGCTCATGCCTGTAATCCCAGCACTTTGGGAGGCCGAGGTGGGTGGATCACCTGAGGTCAGGAGTTCAAGACCAGCCTGGCCAACATGGTGAAACCCTGTCTCTACTAAAAATACAAAAAAATTAGCCAGGCGTGGTGGTGTGTGCCTATAATCCCAGCTACTCGGGAGGCTGAGGCAGGAGAATCAGAAAGAAAAAAAAAGTTGGCTATGGGTTATACAGGGAGAGAGCTGCAGCAGTTCTGGCTCTCCAGCCTGTGGAAGATTCAGAGTAGAAAGGTTCGTTCTGTAGCTGTGTGAATGAGGGCCACAGTGGCCAGTGCAGAGCCTCCTCTGGGGTCTTCCACCACCAGGCTGGTGGTTTCTAAGCGTGGTCCTAGGCTGCCATGACCCAAGTGGTCTTTAGCCTGTTGAAATGCAGAATCCAATTAGGTCTTTTCAACAAGAGGTATGGAACATGCATTGTATACATGGAATGGTTTGACGCTCTGGGTAAACAGAGGTGAGATGCGTCAGATGTGTTCACTGGAGTGCACACCAGTGAGGAGACCATTTACTGGATGGTACTGGTATTCTATAGCAAGAAAATTGTGTTACGGGGTCAGAGACATAGGACATCTACTCCTGACTGGAGGATGAAGGCAGAGGAGAACAGGCCAGGGGCAGCTTCCTGAAAGTTAATTTCTCAGCTGAGCCTAGAAGAATGAATAGTAATAGTTGGATAAAGAAGACTTCTCTTTCTGATCTTGGTGGGCTGGGCAATTTCAACAAATCTCACTCCTGGAACTACTAAAATATCTACCAAAAAAAATGTAATCTTCTTAATAGCGTTGGAGAGCAGTACAATGAGGAATTACCATACCGAAATCGAGGGGAAGGTAAGAACCCAGAAAGGGAAGCCAGCCCTCAAAGCTGAAGCCATTTGCTGATCCTGAAGCAATTAGGAGCATCAAAAGGCAAAACAGGCCAGGCGTGGTGGCTCATGCCTGTAATCTCAGCCCTTTGGTGGTCGAGGCAGGTGGATCACTTGAGGTCAAGAGTTCACGACCGGCTTTGCCAACATAATGAAACCCCGTCTCTACTAAAAAATACAAAAATTAGCTGGGCGTGGACAAAGGTAGTCCAGAATTTTTTGTCCCCCTAGGTAGCTGATAGAAACAAATGAAAATTATCTCTGGAAGAAAGTCTCATCATCCTAGCTCTTAAGTTTTTCCTACACTTAATATTTCAAATACAAGAACAGACCAAAGTATGATAAACATGCGAGAAAACCCATCTCTACCCAAAATGCAAAATTAGCTGGACATGGTGGTGCATACATGTAATCCCAGCTACTTGGGAGGCTGAGGCAGCAGTATCACCTGAACCCAGGAGGCAGAGGTTGCAGTAAGCCAAGATCCCATCGCAATACAGCCTCAGCAACAAGAATGAAACTCCGTCTCAAAAAAAAAAAAAAAAAAAGATAACCATGCACACAAAGGCATCACGATAAATTGGAACTAGCAGACTAGACTCACAAAGACTTCAGCCAAATTACTGGATTTTCTTTTTTAAAAAAAGAAACAATCTTGTAAATGTCTTTAGGAAACAGGAAGCTAGGAAGCTAAAAAAAAAAAAAAAGTGACAATAGGCCAGGCACACTAGCTCATGCCTGTAACCCCGTCTCTACAAAAGCACAAAAAATTAACCAGGCTCATGAGGCTGAGATGGGAGGATTCCTTGAGTGTGGGAAGCAGAGGTTGCAGTGAGCTGCGACTGCACCACTCCACTACAACCTGGGTGGTAGAGTGAGGCCCCACCTCAAAAGACCACAAAAAAGGATGAGAGAGAGGCTTTTACTGTGCTCCCCAGGTTGGAATGTAGTGACAAATTATTTCACCACAGTCTCAACTTCCCAATAGCTCCCCAAGCAGCTGGGACTCCTAGCACTGGTAACACAACCCAGCCTCTCAAAATGTTACACCCGGACATCTTTCTTTAGCAAACTACATAATGAGTCCTGCCTAAGCAGGACATCAAAAAATTTGGTTACAAACTCATAATTGTTTCTCTCCACGGAAATCTTTAGTAAAAGGCGAAAGATTTATTCGTTTTGAAGAGAAACCAGAGCATGCCCTACTGTGCTCGTGCCCGGCTTCCCAGATATTGGCTGGTGTCTCTACACTTACGGTGCTTTTGGACCCACCAACAGAAGATTTTCTTCCACTGTAGAAAATGTCCTAAACATGTTCTCACTGGGTGAAATCTCCTGACAAGGAAAAAAAAGTTTAAATATTATTATTTAAACAGACAATCCTGGTAATAGTTCTCGTATCTACATTGCATTCTGGGATGCAAATGAGCTAAGCGCGGGAACAAGAACTTCCCCTAAACCCTCTCTCTTACCAGTAAAGAGAAAGATACGCACTTGACTACTGAGCTGGGGAGAGCCATGTCCAAGTCCTGTGTTCCGTGTAGCTAGCACGTGTTCAGAGTAGCAGTGCTGGGCGCACAATGACTCACACTTGTAATCTCAGTATTCGGGGAGGCAAAGGTAGAAGGATCGCTTGTGCCCAGGAGTTCAAGACCAGCCTTGACAACATAGTAAGACCTCGTTTCAGAAAAAAAAATAAAATTTAAATTTAAAAAGAGGCCAGGCATGGTGCCTCATGCCTGTAATCCCAGCACTTTGGGAGGCCAAAGCATGTGGATCACCTGAGGTCAGGAGTTCAAGACCAACCTGGCCAACATGGTAAAACCCTGTATCTACTAAAAATACAAAAATCAGCCATGCGTGGTGGCACTTACCTGTAGTCCCCGCTACTCCAGAGGCTGAGGCAGGAGAATCACTTGAACTCGGGAGGCAGAGGTTGCAGTAAGCCACTGCACTCCAGCCTGGGTGACAAGAGTGAAACTCTGTCTCAAAAAAACCAAAAAATTTAAAAAGTAGCATTTACCTTGGTGTGCCATTGCCTTAGCATCTCCTCCTGCCCCCTCTAGCTCTGTGGTTCCTTTCTCTTCTTTACAAAAATATTCACTCCTTGCCCATTTTCTCTGGTGCTCCCACAGACTGAACACTGGCCCCTTCCACAGCACCTGTCACCATATTATCACAGCCTGTTTGTTGGTGCTTAAGGAGAGTTGGTTGAAAGAATGAATCTACTCTGTATTCTCAACACCCAATGCCACGCCTGGCACATAGGCCTTCACATGCAGTTGTGCCAAAAGGCTGAGTGAATGCTGGACTGAATGAATGATTGAGTGTAAAGTATTTATAGCAAAGCCCTGCAGGAAATGCCCTGGATAAATTCTAGTCCCCTTCTCCTTCCTAACCAAATCTTTCCCTCCTTCTGTTTCCACCATTTCCTGACTGTGTAACTTGGGCAAAATATATACCTCTCTGTGCCTAATTTTGGCAAAGGTAAAATGGGGAAGCACATTTCATCGGGTTCTGGTGAGCTTCCACCGATGCTGTATGGAAAGCCTGGCACCCTGCCTGGTGGAGAGGGCTCAATGGAAAGCCTGGCACCCTGCCTGGTGGAGAGGGCTCTATGGAAAGCCTGACACCCTGCCTGGTGGAAAGGGCTTGATAATGGTTAGGAGAGCTTCTCTAAACTCCCACCTACCTTGCTTTCCCTTTCTCATTTCCTGCCATAAGCCCCCCACCCACTTGCTCCCTCTCCCTCTCACCCCTTGTTTTTCTCCATCTTGCCTTCCTATAAAGACCCAGCCCTTCCCTCCTCCATGAAACCCGGATTCCTCCAAGGGGAATGCTCAGGTCTCTGGGGCCTCTCAGCCTCCAGCGCGGACATCCTAGGCCACCTGGACGGGTGGGCTCACCATCCAACCCTTCCTCCTCTCCCTTCAACTGAGGTGTTCCACTGAGCCCCCTCCTCCTGCTCTTCAACCGAGGTGTCGTCTTCCCAGCTCCCTGACGCCCTACACAGTGCCGGGCAGTAAAAGGTCGGGAGGAGGAGAGTGATGGGTGGCGACTTGGTTCACCGGGCTCTTTGCTTCCTCGGTGGCGGAGGGGCCTGGGGCCTCTCTCCATCACCTCTGCCCTTCCCCAGCCATCGAGCTGATCAAGGACCTGGTCGGTTACGACGTGCGCCAGGCGCTGCTTAAGGGCCTCGTGGCGCTGCTGATACCATCGGTCAAGGAGACCTCCAAACTGCAGGCCAAGATCCTCAATGGTAGGGACCTGCTCTGATGAGGCTACCTGGGCTGCGGGAGGGGGGCCTCCTGCCTCACGGCTTCACCTTCCTCAGACCCCTCGATTCTCCAGCTCACCCCCAGCCTGCCGATGTTTTTGCAGCAGGCCGCGGCCGCCAAGGCCATCGGGTAAGCGGGCGGGGGTAGTGGGTGGCTGCAGCAAGCTTGGCTTGGCGCTGCCCGCGGGACCCAGGAGAGCTCCGGACGCCATGCGCTGGGTTGGGGCGGGTGTGGTCGGGTGAGCCCCAAGGCGTTGCCGCAGCCCGAACCCCTGGCTCAGGGTCCTGGTGCGCAACGACATAAGCATCGCCGAGGAGCTGCTGTACCTGCGCGTGGTGCACGGCCTGATGGCCGCCATGGGCAACACAGACCACAGCAACAGCCAGCGGCTGGCCAGCCTCACGCTAGAGGTGCGCGCCGCGGCTGACGAGGGGGCGGGAAGGGCGGCGGCACCCACAGCCCTGCCGCCCGGCAGTCACGCCGCCCCGCCCGCGTGG
Organism: Cacajao melanocephalus; assembly: GCA_963573385.1. Taxonomy (NCBI): domain Eukaryota; kingdom Metazoa; phylum Chordata; class Mammalia; order Primates; family Pitheciidae; genus Cacajao; species Cacajao melanocephalus. The sequence goes on along the minus strand of CAUYLG010026318.1, from coordinate 91,148 downwards.
CGCAGTGCTTCGTGCAGATGTTCCCCATGGTGGCGGAGCACGTGCGCAGGTGCATGGGGGAGGAACTCTACCAGCTCTTTCTGGTAAGTGCTCCCTCCCCGCCCCGCCGCAATGAGCAGTCGGCGGCTCGGACAGTGTGGTGCCCCTCCACACTGTCCCCATTCTAGAGCGCGCCACATGCAGAGTGGAGCTGGCCACCAGCTGCAGGAGGGACTGCCCTAGCCTAGGCTCCTGCACCTGCCACCTTCCTGTTCCCTTTCCTGCCCATTCGGTCAAGCTGCCAGCCCGCCCCCAACCTGCAACATCCCTCTGCCAAGCCCAACTCCAAGTCCAGACTGCCCTGGCACCCCAGCTGGGTCCCCCTTGCTCCTGTCCTCAGAACAACGCTGAGGACTTGTACATGAAAATAGACAGCATTCAGGCGGACATCTTGGCGGCCAACAAAGTCAATGTTACCAGAGGTGAGTGTGGGGCGAGGGAAGCCAGGCGCAAGCGCAGCCAGCACCGCCTCATGCCCGCCTTTCCTGCCTGCAGCCCTGCGCCACCTTGGCAGCTGCTACAGCATGAACACCTGTGGCTCTCGTGATTCGGCTCACATGGCCTACCTTAGGCAGTTCCAGAACGACGATGTGGAATCAAAGGAGTAACAGCCCCTGTGGCAAACCAGGAAGGCCAAGGCTGCCAGGCAGGGAAGCCTGGCAGGAGGAAGGCGCCTGGGGTCAAGCTCAGAGCCACTCCACTTGTCTCCAGTGGGGAGACTGGGTATTAGGTACCCTAGAAGGGCAGAGGGAGAGCCGCTGGCTGCGAAGAGTCAATAAACAGCCTTGATATCTGTCTGTTCTTTGTGTGTGTGGAGGGGAAAGGGGGGTCAAATGAGAGCTATGATGATAGGTTGTGGTGCCTCTGCTCCTGAAGTTAAAAAACAGGTCCGCTGGGCACGGTGCCTCACACCTGTAATCCCAGCACTTCGGGAGGCCAAGGTGGGCAGATCACCTGAGATCAGGAGTTTGAGACCAGCCTGACCAACATGGAGAAACCCCGTCTCTACTAAACATACAAAATTAGCCGGGCTTGGTGGCGCATGCCTGTAATCCTGGCTACTCGAGAAGGCTGAGGCAGGAGAATTGCTTGAACTGGGGAGGCAGAGGTTTGGGTGAGCTGAGATCGCACCATTGCACTTTAGCCTGGGCAACAAGAGCGAAACTCCATCTCAAAAAAAAAAAAAGGTTCAAGTTTAGGACAGTGACTTGCACCTGTAATCCTAGCTACTCTGCAGGCTGAAGCAAGAGATCTCTTGAGCCCAGTAGTTGGAAGCCAGCATGGGCAACAAAGCAAGACCCCATCTCAAAACCAGGCCAAGCACGGTGGCTCCCAGCACTTTGGGAGGCCAAGGTGGGCAGATCACAAGGTCAGGAGTTTGAGACCAGCCTGGCCAATATGGTGAAACCCTGTCTCTACCAAAAATACAAAAATTAGGCAGACATGGTGGTGAGCACCTCTAGTCCCAGCTATTTGGGAGGCTGAGGCAGAAAAATTGCTTGAACCCAGAAGGCGGAGGTTGCAGTGAGCAAAGATCACACTACTGCACTCCAGCCTGGGTGACAGAGACTCCATCTCAAAAAAAAAAAAAAAATTCAGGTCGAGAGGGAAGGGACACCAACACCCTGGAAGGTTCAAGGGCGTAGCCAGAAGAGAGGGCCTCACCTCCAATCCCTGATGGCATAGGCACTCTTTCCTCCAGAACACCCTACCCACCTGGTTTTTGTCCTGCTATGTTAGAGACATTAAAGGGAGTCCTTTGGACCGCTGGTCCTGGATGAAACCCACAACCCAGAGTGAGAACTTGTGTTTCTGTTTCCCTGCCCTTTCCTGACTAATTCTTTCTGAATAATACCTTTTAACCAACTGAATGTTGTCTTTTCCAATACTACCTATGGCCTGCCCTTCCCCCATTCTGAGCCCACAGAAGCCCTGGACTCAGCCATATTAGGAGGACTTGCCTACTTTCAGATAGGGGAACCACTCTCCATGGCCACCGAAAGCTGTTTTATCACTCAATAAAACTTCCCACCTTGCCACCTTGCAGTGGCTCACAACTATAATCCCAGCACTTTGGGAGGCCAAGGCAGGCAGATCACGACGTCAGGAGTTTGAGTCCAGCCTGACCAACATGGTGAAATCCCATCTCTACTAAAAATACAAAAATTGGGTGTGGTGGCTCATGCCTGTAATCCCAGCACTTTGGGAGGCTGAGGCAGGCAGATCACGAGGTTAGGAGTTCGAGACCAGCCTGGCTAATATAGTGAAATCCCATCTCTACTAAAAATACAAAAATTAGCTGGGCGTAGTGGTGGGCACCTGTAGTCCCAGCTACTCAGGAAGCTGAGCCAGGAGAATCACTTGAACCTGGGAGGTGGAGATTGTAGTGAGCCAAGATTGTGCCACTACATTCCAGCCTGGGCAACAGAGCAAGACTCTGTCTCAAAGAAAAAAAAAAACTCCCTACTTTGCTCACTCTTCAGTTGTCAATGCATCCTCATTCTTCTTGGGCTTGTAGGACGAGAACCGATGCATAAGCTAGACTCCGCCAAGTGGGCTGAGTGGGTGGGTCATCTCCTGCAGCAAGTAGAGACCATCTCCTGCAGGAGGTAGCCTGGAGAGCAAGGCCTGGGTGGGGCATTGCTAGCCGGAGGTCCCCAGCTTGCAAAGTGACCAAGAAGAAAATCCTGCATCATAGGAATGGAGAAGGGGAACTCATGCTCAAAGCACCTTCTCCCAGCAGGAGGGGCTGGGTAAACGGGGAACCTTAAGGGGTCTTAGGGCAGGTAGGTGGAGGATTCCTAGAAAAAGGTAGTTCTTCTAGGAGGGGCTGGAGTGTTCATAGTCTTTCTTTCTTTTCTTTTCTTTTCTTCTTTTTTTTTTTTTTTTTGAGACAGAGTCTCACTCTGTTCCTCAGGGTGGAGTGCAGGGGTGAGATCTCAGCTCACTGCACCATCTGCTTCCCAGGCTCAAGCAATTCTCATGCCTCAGGCTCCAGAGTAGATGTGCACCACCACCACACTCGGCTAATTCTCTTTTTCTTTTTTGTGGAGATAAGGTCTTACTATGTTGTCCAGGCTGGTCTCCAATTCCTGGCCTCAAGTGATCCTCCTGCCTTGGCCTCCCAGAGTGCTAGGATTATAGGCATGAGCCGCTGTCTCTGGCCTGAGTGTGCACAGTCCTGTCTTGTCTTTTCTTTTTTTTATAATATGGAACGCTTCACGAATTTGCGTGTCATCCTTGCGCAGGGGCCATGCTAATCTTCTCTGTATCATTCCAATTTTAGTATATGTGCTGCCGAAGCGAGCACCAGTCTTGTCTTGTCTTTTGAAGATTTCTTCTCTTCAGTCCAGTCTCATTCAAGTTGGAGTGAAGCAGGGCTCCTGGTCTGGAGTCTCTTTTCCATCTGCTTTTGCACCCTGGTGATTTCCTCCTGTCTCAGAACTTTAAATACCATTACAGGCCAATGACTCCTACCTTTCTGTTTCCAGCTACATATTTCCACCTCATCGTGTCTAAAATTGAACTCCTAATCCCGTGCCACTTTCCCCAGTTCAACTCATGGCAACTCATTCTTCCTATAAAATGAAACAAAATAGTGGAGTGCTCCTTGATGTCCGTCTTTAGCATCCATATCTATTCTGGCTGTTGGCTCTATCTTCCAAATACAAGCAGAATCCAACCATATCTCACTACCACCATTGCTCTGGGCTGAGCCACTATCATCTCTTGTCAACGTTATTCTGCTTTTCTCCCTCTCCCTGGTTTTTTTTCTTTTCCTTTTTTTTTTTTTTTTTTTTTTTGAGATCAAATGTCACTCTGTCACCCAGGCTGGAGTGCAGTGGTGCGATCTCAGCTCACTGGCACCCACCACCTCCTGGGCTCAAGCAATTCTCCTGCCTCAGCCTCCCAAGTAGCTGGAATTACAGGCTTCTGCCACCACACCCAGCTAATTTTTGTATTTTTAGCAGAGACAGGGTTTCACCATGTTGGCCAAGGTGATCTTGAACTCCTGACCTCAAATTATCTGCTCACCTCAGCCTCCCAAAGTGCTGGGATTACAGGTGTGAGCCATTGCACCCAGCCTATTATTAATATTACTATTTTAGAGATAGGGTTTCACCATTTACCCAAGCTGGTCTTTAACTCCTGGGCTCAAGTAATCTGCCTGCCTTGGCCTCCCAAAGTGCTGGAATTACAGTTGTGAGCCACCGTGCCCAGCCAATACCTGTTTTCTTTTCTCACTTTTTTTTTTTTTTTAAGACAAGAGTCTTGTTCTGTCTTGCCCAGGCTGGAGTGCAGTGGCATGACCTCAGCTCACTGCAACCTCCACCTCCTGGGTTCAAGCAATTCTCCTGCCTCAGCCTCCTGAGTAGCTCGGATTACAGGCAGGAACCACCACACCTGGCTATGTTTTATATTTTTAGTAGAGACAGGGTTTCACCATATTGGCCAGGCTGGTCTCGAACTCTTGACCTTGTGATCTGCCCTCCTCGGCCTCCTAAAGTGCTGGGATTACACGTGTGAGCCACCACGCCCAGCCCTTTTTTTTTTTTTTTTTTTTAAGATGGACTCTCACTCTGTCGTCCAGGCAGGAGTGCAGTGACATGATCTTGCCTCATTGCAACCTCTGCCTCCCGGGTTCAAGCAATTCTCCTGCCTCAGCCTCCTGAATAGCTGGGACTACAGGCCCACGCCCAGCTAATTTTTTATATTAAGTGGAGATAGGGTTTCACTCTGTTGCCCAGGCTGGTCTCGAACTCCTAACCTCAGGTGATACATCCACCTCAGCCTCCCAAAGTGCTGGGATTACAGGCGTGAGCTACCTTGCCTGGTCTACCTGTTCTCTTTTTAATACAACAGCCAGGGTAATCCTTTTAAACTTCAGATTCTATCACTGCGCTCAAACCTTGCAGGGCTCCCCATTTCGCTGAGTAAAGGCAAAGCCCATACCATGTCCTGCACAGCCCTAAGTGCTCAGGTGTCCCATCACCTCTCTAAACTCTTCTACCTTTGTCTTTCCTTCACTCTGCTCCAGACACACTGGCCTCCCTTGCTGGTTTTTGAAACTGACAAACAAGCTCTTGTCTCAAGGGTATTGTACTGACTGTTCACTCTGCCTAGAACCTCACCCCATATATCCACTTGGCTCACTCCCCCACTTCCACCTCCCTTCAACTCTACAAGAAAGGCTACTCTTTTTATTTTTATTTTTGGCAACGGAGTCTCGCACTGTCACCCCCGCTGGAGTGCAGTGGCATGTTCTTGGCTCACTGCAACCTCCATCTCCCAGGTTAAAGCGATTCTTTTGCCTCAGCCTCCTAATTTTTTGTATTTTTAGTAGGGATGGGGTTTCACTATATTGGCCAGGCTGGTCTCGAACTCCTGACTTTGTGATCCTCCCGCCTCAGCCTCCCAAAGTGCTGAGATTACAGGCATGAGCCACCACACCCAGCCTACTCTTTTTTAAATTGCAGTGCGCACTACCACTCTCTATACTCACCACCTCCCCTCCCACCTTACTTTGCTATTTTTTCCATAGCATTACCTTATTTATTGTGTTTATTAATTGCCTGTCCTCCACCTGACTATAAACTCCATGAGGACAGGGACATTGTTAGGACAATGTCTGGCATGCATGAATCAGTGACTAAGGTATTGTGAGGGAATAGTCCCTCCAAGTCAGAGGAAATGGAAGTCAGATAGCAGTAATTTTCCAGGATGCCACAAGAGGGCATCACCAGCCTGACATTGTTGGTCTAAGGCAGTTCCTCTTTCCCCAAACTTATTTTGAGCCCCGGCTTTCCTCTTTTTGTACCTACAGAAGAGAGCAAAACTAACAAAGTCTAGTTAAGTTTTCTTTAAAGCTAAATGGATTTCCTCTTTTATTTTTTTGAGACAGTCTTGCTCTGTCGCCCAGGCTGGAGTGCAATAGTACTATCTCAGCTCACTGCAACCTCCACCTCCCAGGTTCAAGCGATTCTCCTGCCTCAGCCTCCTGAGCAGCTGGGATTACAGGCGCATGCCACCGCGCCCGGCTAATTTTTGTATTTTTAGTAGAGATGGGGTTTCACCATATTGGCCAGGCTGGTTTTGAACTCCTGACCTCAAGTGATCCACTCCCATTGGCCTCCCAAAGTGCTGGGATTACAGGTGTGAGTCACCATACCAGGCTGGGTATCCTGTCCTTTAGGTTGAGATCAAGCCATTTTTCATTTTTAATCTTTTTTTCTTTTGTCATTGTTTTTAGTTTTTAGTCTAGAAATGTTTTCTTTTGCATAATGATGGTTAAGAAAATAGTACCCCAGAATTTTTTTGGAAATTTTAATAATTGGAAAATCCAAAAATCTAGGAACCGTTGGGCTAAATTTAAAAAAAGAAAAAAAAAGGCCGGGGGCTGTGGCTCATGCCTGTAATCTCAGCACTTTGGGAGGCCGAGGCAGGTGGATCACGAAGAGATAGAGACCATCCTGGCCAACACGGTGAAACCCCGTCTCTACTAAAAATGCAAAAATTAGGTGGGCATGGTGGCGCACGCCAGTAATCCCAGCTACTCGGGAGGCTGAGGCAGGGGAATCGCTTGAACCCAGGAGGTAGAGGTTTCAGTCAGCCAAGACTGCACCACTTCACACAAGTCTGGGCTGCAGAGTAAGACACCGTCTCAAAAAAAAAAAAAACTAAACTAAACCTGGGGCCGGGCGCAGTCACCGAAGGTCGGGAGTTCGAGAACAGCCTGACCAACATGGAGAAAACTTGTCTCTACTAAAAATACAAAATTAGGCCATGCGCGGTGGCTCATGCCTGTAATCCTAGCACTTTGGGAGGCCGAGGTGGGTGGATCATCTGAGGTCAGGAGTTCAAGACCAGCCTGGCCATCATGGTGAAACCCCATCTTTTTTAAAAAAAAAAAAAAAAGAAAGAAAAAAGAAAAATACAAAATTAGCCAGGCGTGGTGGCGCATGCCTGTAATCTCAGCTACTCTGGAGGCTAAAGCAGGAGAATCGCTTGAACCCGGGAGGCGAAGGTTGCGGTGAGCAGAGATTGCGCCATTGCACTCCAGCCTGGGCAACAAGAGGGAAACTCCGTCTCGATAGACAGATAGATAGATAGATAGATAGATAGATAGATGGATAGATGATAGACAGACAGATGATAGATAGATAAAGATAAAATCTGGCTGAAAGCAGTAGCTCAAGGGAGCCTGAAGTGGGTGGATTACTTGAGGCCAGGAGTTTAAAGCTGCAGTGAGCTATGATCTGCCACTCCCTTCCAGCCTTAGTGACACAGCAAGACCTTGTAATTAAAAAAAAAAAAACACTAAATACTAAATCGCTGGGTGTGGTGGCGCATGCCTGTAATCCCTTTACTTTGGGAGGCCGAGGCGGGCGGATCACAGGGCCAAGAGATCGAGACCATCGTTCGAGATCAGCCTGGCCAACATGGTGAAACCCCATCTCTACTAATACAAAAATTAGCTGGGCGCTACTCAGGAGGCTGAGGCAAGAGAACCGCTTGAACCCGGAAGGGGGAGGTTACAGTAAGCAAGGTTGAACTGTACTCCAACCTGGAGCAAAACTCTGTGTCAAAAGAAAAAAATAAATTGAAAAAAAAAAAAACACTAAATCCCGCCTGGGTGCAGTGGTTCACACCCGTAATCCCGGCACTTTGGGTGCCAAGCCGGGCTAATCACTGGAGATCAAGAGTTCGAGGGCGGCCCCCACAGTGTAACAAATAACTATCTCTTTTAAAAAACACCAAAATTGGCATAGCACTGCAAATAAATAACTAGAGTCAATGCTATACCATACTAATAACTACAGGTTAATTTTCACTAATTTTTGAACACATTTAGTGAGCCCTGCAAAAACAGGGCCTCAAAAAATTGGATTAAAGACTCAGAATTGTTCCTCTCCACGGAAATCTTTAGTAAAAGGCGAAAGATTTATACGATTTGAAGAGAAACCAGAGCATGTGGTATGATGGAAGCACACAGTCCTCGGGTGACGGTCACTACTACATTAGCAATGGTTACTATTAACCCAAAGGAGCTAGTGACTTCTGTTTTTGTCTCAAACAATTGTGGTAAAGGAGGCTCGTTTTTAGGGTAATGGAAAACAGGATTTAAAAAAAAGAGAGAATCTACTGTTTTTAAAGTAAACCGTGTTCTGTGTCCAATGCATTGTGGGTATGTAAACGACACTGAGGCACCACCCCCTCGGTTTCCAGAAATACCCTAAATAGTTCCGTTAGTGTTCCTAGGCTTTGGGCCACCACCAGGGGGCAGAGCGGAAGCCAAATTTACGAAATACAGACCCTTGGTCCAACTAGAAAGTGACTATAATTGGCACTTAAAGTTAAAAAAAAATTTAATTTGGTTCAATTCATTCACCTCAGAACAGTGAAAAAAAAAAGAAAAAAATTTAAGAGCCTTAAAATAATTGTATTCAAACAGTCATTCACCAGAAATTTATTGAGCACTAGCTGTATGAAATCCTGTGCTAGGACACAGGCATGTGTGATGAGTACTGATAATAGAATTCTCAGTGACCCAGGGGGCAAGCATTAAAAGATCCAAAGAAGTAGGGTGGTGATGACATTCTAGGCAGAGAAACACCCTAAGCAGTGTGAGCCAAGTGGTGACAGGGCAAGTGGCTAAATGGCAGGGACCACATGTTGATGGCCCTTCCATACCAAGCTAACTTGGATTTACTTTAAGGGCAAGGAGGAGCCACTGAAAAGCTTTAAAGGAGAATATGATTAGATTAGTGATTTTTTTGTTTGTTTGGTGTGGTATTTTTTAGAGACAGGGTCTCACTCTGTCACCAAGGTTGGATGGCAGTGGCGGGATCATGGCTCACCACAGCCTCGACCTCCAGGCTCAGGTTCAGGGAGGCTCAGGTTCTGGTGATCCTCCCACCTCAGCCTCCCAAGTAGCTGGGACTACAGGCACGTGCCTTCATGCCCAGCTAAATTTTTGTATTTTTCGTAGAGACAGCTTTTTGCCGTTTGGCCCAGGCTGCTCTAGAACTCCTGGGCTCAAGTGATCCGCCCGCCGCAGCTTCCCAAAGTGCTGGCTCACAGGCGTGAGCCACCGCACCTGACCAGATTCGTGTTTTAAAGCATCATCAGCATCACCTCGTGTTGTAGGTGAATTATGTCCCCCACCTCCACCCCAGCCCCAAAATTCATATATTGAAGTCCTAACTCCCATCACCTCAGATTGTGACTTTATTTGGAAAAGGGTCATTGCAGATGTAATATATGAAGATGAGGCCTCTAGAACTATGAGACAGCATGTTTCTGCTGTGTAAGCCACCAGCTTTGTGGCACTTTGTTCAGGCAGCCCTAGCAAAGACACCTATTGCACCTGGCTACTTCTTAGAAATGCAAATTATCAGGCTCCACTCAGGACTCAGGAAGGAGAGAAAAATGTCTAGGATAGGTCCAAGAGAACAGGGGCATAAAGAAGAGGTGCAGTAGGAGGAGCATGTGAAGGAGAAGAAGAAGGCAGGAGGAAAACCAGCACAGAAACCAAGGGCAGAAGTTGCGAGAAGGGACTGGTCAGGCCAGGTGCAGTGACTCACACCTGTAATCCCAGCACTTCGGGAGGCCAAGGCGAGCAGATCACCTGAGGTCTGGAGTTCGAGACCAGCCTGGCCAACATGGTGAAACCCCATCTCTACTAAAAATACAAAAATTACCCAGGCGTGGTAGCAGACACCTGTAATTCCAGCTACTTGGGAGGCTAAGGCAGGAGAATCCCTTGAACCTGGAAGGCAGAGGTTGTAATCAGCCGAGATCATGCCACTGCACTCCAGCTTGGGTGACAGAATGAGCCTGTCTCAAAAAAAAAAGAAGAAAGGACTAGTCAGCTGTGTCATATGAGTGATCAAGTGAGATGGGGACTACAAAATCCACCGGATTTCACCAGATTTTCACTGGTGACCTGGGCCAGAGCTTTTTCCATGAGCAAGAGGTGATGGAAGCCCAGCTGCAGGGAGCTGGTGACAGCGAGTGGGAGGCAGAACCTGTAGGCAGAGCATGTTGGCTTTTAACCAAATTACTGTCTCCTGACTCATGATCACAAGGCAGCTGTCACAACTCCAGAAAGAACAACCATGCCCAAGGCAAGAAAAAAGGGATGATACCAGGAAAGCATTTTCTGTCATTCCCTTCTAATAGAAAACAACAAATCTTGTCCACAAGCCCCCAGAACTCTCCTGCTTACATCTCATTGACCAGAACTGTATCCCATGGCCATCTCTAATTGCATGGGAGCCTGGGAAAGGAAGTATCGTATGTATAAAGCTTTTTCAGTCTCTAATGTGGAGATGATTAAGGAAGAAGGGGGTTGAGAATAGTTGCTGAGTTACCCATCCACTGTGTATGTCACAAACAGTTGGTTCATTTCTTTTCTACCCTGTTTTCTTTAACCCTTCCTGATGTCTTTTCAGTGAATCCTCACCCTTGAGCCTGTTGCTCCTCACTTCATTTTGGCTGTAACCATTCTGCTATTCATGTATGGATTTCAACTATTAACATTTTTCAAACCTGCTATTTCCAATTGCTTCTTCCTGCCTTAACATTATCCTTCCTTATCTTTTGAAGATGTTCATTGTGCTTATTTCTTATTTCTTTTTTCTTTTGAGACAGAGTTTCACTTTTGTTGCCCAGGCTAGAGTGCAGTGGCACAGTCTTGGCTCACTGCAACCTCTGCCTCCCAGGCTCAAGTGATTCTCCTGCCTCAGCTTCCCAAGTAGCTGGATTACCATGCCCAGATAATTTTTGTATTAGTAGATAATTTTTGTTATTAGTATCCCCATAGTTGGCCAGACTGGTCTTGAACTCCTGGCCTCAGGTGATCCACCCACCTCGGCCTCCCAAAGTGCAGGTATGAGCCACCATGCCTGGCTTTTTTTTTTTTTTTTTTTTTTGAGATGGAATCTTGTTCTGTCGCCCAGGCTGGAGTGCAGAGACATGGTCTCAACTCACTGCAACCTCCACCTCCTGGATTGAAGCAATGATCTTGCCTCAGCCTCCCTCCTGAGTAGCTGGGATTACAAGCGCCCGCCACCATACCGGCTAATATTTGTATTTTTAGTAGAGACAGGGTCTCACCATGTTGGCCAAGCTGGTCTCAAACTGAGTCAAGTGATCTGCCAGCGTAAGCCTCCCAAAGTGCTGGGATTGCAGGCATGAGCCGCTGTGCCTGGCCATTATGCTTATTTCAAACTGTCAGATTTATTAATTTTGCTCCATCTAATAGTTTCTGTCCAAGTGCGGTGGCTCACTCCCGTCATCCCAGCACTTTGGGAGGCTGAGGCAGGCGGATCACCTGAGGTCAGGAGTTGGATACAGACCTGGCCAACATGACAAAACCCCATCTCTACTAAAAATACAAAAATTAGCCGGGTGTGGTGGTGCACACCTATACTTCCAGCTACTCGCAAGTCTGAGGCAGGAGAATCACTTGAACCAGGGAGGCAGAGGTTGCAGTGAGCCAAGATCGTGCCACTGTACTCCAGCCTGGGTAGCAGAGTGAGCTCCGTCTCAGAAAAAACAAAATTAATTTCTCAGTTTATCATTTTTCCGTTATTGCAAATGTGTTCCCCTTTGACTGCACATTACCTTGGGGGCATCAGTGATTGTGACAGGGGAACACTAAAGCGCAGACCCCAGGACACACAGTATTAAGGAGGTACGGAGATCACGTTTAAAGTCGGGTCTGGCCCTACCTGGCCAGGCTGGAACACTTAGACAGCGCTGCTGGTTTTCTGCCTCACAGTGGCACTGGGGCAGTTCATGACCCACCCAGGGCCTTGGGGGGTAAGAATGGCATATGGAAGGAGGGGCAATGGTGAACACAACTGAAGAGCTCTCCCTCAGCCTCTCCCCCATGTCAGGGTGCCTGACCCTCTTCCACTCTGGCTGCAGTCACAGTCTCCCTACACCCTACAACTGACTCCTGGCCACCTTCTTCTTCTTCTTCTTTTTTTTTTTGGAGATATAGTCTCTGTCTTCCAGGCTGCAGGGTGTAGTGCAGTGATGCAATCTCAGCTCACTGCAACTTCCACCTTCTGTGTTCAAGTGATTCTCATGCCTTAGGCTCCCGAGTAGCTGGGATTACAGATGGGCACCTTCACACTTTAATTTTTGTATTTGTAGTAGAGACAGGCTTTCACCATGTTTGCCAGGCTGGTCTTGAACTCCTGGCCTCAAGTGATTAGCCTGCCTCAGCCTTCCAAAGTGCTGGGATTACAGGTGTGAATCACCACACCTGGCCCACCTTTTTTTTTTTTTTAAACAGGTTGCCCAGGCTGAAGTGCAGCTGCAGGATCAGACCTTGCTGAGGCTTTGAACTCCCCAGGCTCAGGTGATCCTCCCACCTCAACCTCCTGAGTAGCTGGGACTACAGGCATGTGCTTCCACACCCAGCTAATTTCTGTATTTTTTGCAGAGATGGAGTCTCACTATGTCACCTAGGGTGGTCTGGAACTGCCAAGCTCAAGCAGTCTGCCTGTCTCGGCTTCTCAAAGTGCTGGGATTCCAGGCATGAGCCACTGCATCCAGCTTAGTCCATTTTCTGTTGCTACAACAAAATACTGGAGACTGGGTAATTTATGAACATAAATTTATTTCGTTCATGGTTTTGGAGGCTGAGAAGTCCAACAGCATGCTGCTTGGATCTTGTGAGGGCCTTTTTGCTGGATTACAACATAGTAGAAGGCCAGGCGTGGTGGCTCACACCTATAATCCCAGCACTTTGGGAAGCCGAGGTGGTTGGATCACCTGAGGCCAGGAGTTCAAGACCAGCCTAGTGAACATGGCAAAACCCTGTCTCTACTAAAAATACCAAAATTGGCCGGTCACGGTGGCTCACCCCTGTAATCCCAGCACTTTGGGAGGCTAAGGTGGGCAGATCATGAGGTCAGGGATATGAGGTTTAGGAAGGAATATGTTGTGGTTTGAAAGAGTCTCCCAAATTTCATGTGTTGGAAACTTAATCCCCCAATTCATATATTGATGGCATTTGGAGGTGTGGCCTTTGGGAGGTGATTAGGATTAATAAAGTTATCAAGATGGGGCCCCATGATAGAATTGGTAGCTTTATAAGAAGAAGAAGAGAGACTTGAGCTGACACACTCTTGCCCTGTCACTATGTTATGCTCTCTGCCATTTTTTTTTTAAGAGGGAGTCTTACTCTGTTGCCTAGGCTGGAGTGCAGTGGCATGATCTCAGCTCACTGAAACCTCTGCCTCCCAGGTTCAATTGATTCTCCTGCCTCAGCCTTCCAAGTACTGGGATTACAGGCACGAGTCACTATGCCTGGCTAATTTTTGTTCGTTTTTTTTTTTTTTTTTTTTTTTTGAGAAGGAGTCTCACACTGTAGCCCAGGCTGGAGTGCAGTGGTGCGATCTCGGCTCACTGTAACCTCCGCCTCCTGGGTCCCAGTTCAAGAAATTCTCCTGCTTCAGCCTCCTGAGTAGCTAGGATTACAGGCGTGCACCACCACACCCAGCTAATTTTTGTATTTTTAGTAGAGATGGGGTTTCACCATGTTGGTCAGGCTGGTCTCGAACTCCCAATCTCGTGACCTGCCAAAGTGCTGGGATTACAGGCATGAGCCACCGTGCCTGACCTCCATCCCTTGACTTCTAAGGAACTCCCCTAACTCTCTTGTTTTCTTCATCCCTTCAAACCACCCTAATCCCATCTCCTTTGCTGGCTCCTCCTCCCCTGCCCTAGCTCAAAATATTGGCAAGTCCCATGGTTCAATTGTATATGTTCTTCTCATCTCCATCTATACTCTTTTCCTAGATAGTATTCAGCTTATGACTCTAAATACCATCTACATAATGTGGACTGCCAAATCTCAATCTCTGGCTTTGACCTCTACCTTAGCTCCCAGTTTCTATATCCAACTGCTCAGTTGACACCTGCATTCAGAGTCTTGTAGACATCTCTCGAATTCAAAATGAACAAAATGAAACCCTGGCCTTAACCCCCAACTCGCTTCCTTCACAAACCCACTCTCCCTTTTTAGGATATAGTCCATCATCCAGCCAGATGCTCTAGCCAGAAACCAGGAGTCATCCATGACCACCCGTCATTCACATCCAACTCATCAGCAAGACCCATTCACTTCACTTCCCAAACACGGTGTATCTTGAAACCATTCTCTCAGCTATATTTCCATTCCAGTATCACTCCCTGGCCTATGTCAGCATAATCTCTTGCCTAATAAATGGTCTCTGCACTCTGTTTTGACCCTTTCAAATCTACTTGCCACATAACAGCACAGTCAGTCAAGTCTGACTGACATAAAAGTAAAATGTAGGCTGGGCGCAGTGGCTCACGCCTGTAATCCCAGCACTTTGAGAGGCCAAGGCGGGTGGATCACCTGAGGTCGGGAGTTAGAGACCAGCCTGACTAACATGGAGAAACCCCATCTCTATTAAAAATACCATTAGCCAGACCTGGTGGCACATGCCAGTAATCCCAGCTACTCAGGAGGCTGAGGCAGGAGAATCACTAGAACCCAGGAGGCGGAGGTTGTGATGAGCCAAGATCTTGCCATTGCACTCCAGCCTGGGCAACGAGAATGAAACTCTGTCTCAAAAAGAAAAAAAAGAGTAAAATGTAAATCAGATCTTGACAGTCCCCTGCTTAAAACTCTTCAATGACTGCTCGTTAGCATAAAAGCCAAAATTATTACTATAGGCTACAAGATGCTAAGTGATTTTGCCCCTGCCCACCTCTTCAACTTCATCTCATGTTCCTCTCCCCACTGCCTTCCAGCAACAGTGGCTTCTTTCAGTTCTTCAAACAAGACCTTTCCTGGCCGGGCACAGTGGTTCACACCTGTAATCCCAGCACTTTGGGAGCCTGAGGCAGGTGGATCCTCAAGAACAGGAGGCCTGGCTTGGTGGCTCCCACATGTAATCCTAGCACTTTGGGAGTCCAAGGAGGGAGGATCTTTGAGCCCAGGAGTTCAAGACTAGCCTGGGCAACATAGCAAGACCCTGTCTCTAATTTAAAAAAAAAAAAAAAAAGGACAGGAACTATGTGTCTAGTTCACTACGACCATCTCCATTGCCTAGTATCATATCTAGCACGTGGTAGACATTCACTCAATAAATATCTGGTGAATCAGTGTCTTCCTGGCAATTTATACATAACTCCTAAAGTGAGAAAACATTCTCCTCCATTGTGAAATAAGAAAAACTAAGTAAAATTTCTGATTTGTGGTTTTGTTTTGCTTAGAGAACAGGGTCTTGGCTATGTTGCCCTGGCTGGTCTCGAACATCTGACCTCAAGCAATCACTCCCACCTCTGCCTTCCTAAGTGTTGGCATTACAGGCGTGAGCCACCGCGCCCGGCCGTCTCCAACTTGCTCGAGGTCACTGAGCTAGTAACTGAAGAAGCTAGGATTAGTTTTTTTGTTTTTTGGTTTTTTTTCATTAAAGTAGAAATTAAAGAAGCCAGGATTTGAACCCATTCTCTAGGATCCAAGAGCCCTCACTCTCAAATACCTACTGAAGTTGCCCAGTTTACTGGGACCCCGCAGCACAAAGCCACCAAGCACATGACAGGAACTGGGAGCCCAGACCCCGCAAGGCCGCGAAGTTCCCAGAAGGCACAGCGCTCGGGGGTGTGGCCAGACGCAAGGGCGGTCCCGGGCGCCGGAAGACTGGTCGGAACTACGTACCCCGACCACCCGCCCGCCCCAGGGCTCCGCCCGGCGCAGCTGACTGGCGGAAGCGAGGGCGGGGACAGCGGGATGACGTTTTATGGACGCTTGCGCGCGGAATTTAAACTGCGGCGGTTTACGCGGCGTTAAGACTTCCTAAGGTTAGCGGTACTGAGGTTCCTTGGCATTCCGCGTTTCTTTTCCTTGCTGACCCTCTGAATGGCCATGGACTTGTCGCTTCAGGCCCGCCTGTTTCCCGGTCTCGCCATCAAGATCCAACGCAGTAATGGTGAGGAGCGGGGTCCCTAGGTCAAGGGGACTCGTGAATGGTGAGGCGGCTGAAATTACTGCCCCTCTCCCGGACACACACGACAGCTGAAATTACTGCCCCTCCTCAGGCACAAAGACACGCAATGGGCGCGCCCTCTCTCATTCTCTCTCTCTTCCCCCCTCCCTTTCCTCTTCCCCCCACCCCTTACCTTCCTCCCTCCTTCTTCCTTGCACTCACTCTCTCACTCCGGGTCTCTGCATTATCAGTCATTCTTTTCTACACAGGGGTGAGAGTCCCTGCGCTGGACCTGAGTCCCTTCCAGTCCTCCGGGAGTGGGCGGACCCTCTCCGAGGCTGGTAGACCTCCCACGGAAGTTGGGGCTTCTAAATTCACTTCCCTTCCAAAATCCTCCCCTGAAAATGCTCTGCACTTATGGGGACCTCAGCCTCCTGGCTCCTCTACTCTCGAATAAATACTGCGTAGTTGCAGTATGTCAGGCACTGGGATTTAGGGTAAACGGGACAGACAAGATCCCTGCTCTTGAGCTTGTAGTCGTTCTCTCTTTTGGATAAGCAGCTACCGCAGTTCCAGCAGGTCTAATACATGTGTCATTAGGAGAATGGACAGATATGACCGCCAGAAGTGAGTTGGGAAAACCCAAGAGGGCCAGATCCTCAATGCTGTGTTGAGGAACAGTTCATCTGAGGGCTATAGGGACTCCTCTGCTCAAACATACCTTGTGTGCTCTCTTCTGTAGGCTCTCTCTCTTTTTTTTTTTTTTTCAGGCTCTCTTTTGAGTAGGGGTGAATCCTTATCCCATGCAGCTCAATTTTAAACCCTGTCCCCTGCCTGCCTCACTGTGGATATTCTAAAGGTGAAGCCCAGTTGGTTTGATTTGTTTATCTTAGTGTTTTGTTTTGTTTTGTTAAGGCAGTTGCCTGTTCCTTCAAGTTCACTGCACTTTCGGAGTCTCTGTGGAAACCTAAAAGTGAAGCTCTCAGGAAAGAGATGGATAACTCTGTTTTTTTCATACTTTATAGGCTTAATTCACAGTGCCAATGTAAGGACTGTGAACTTGGAGAAATCCTGTGTTTCAGTGGAATGGACAGAAGGAGGTACCACAAAGGGCAAAGAGGTAGGGTTCTATGAGAATTCCTCTACCATATTTAATGTCTTCCTACATAAAGGATCTGTGCAGAAGTAGAATCTGTGACAGCCTAATTTCTGATGCTGTGCTCTTCTCCCTCACGCCTATAATCGTAGCACTTTGAGAGGCTGAGGCAGGCGGATCACCTGAGGTCGGGAGTTCAAGACCAGCCTGGCCAACATGGTGAAACCCTGTCTCTACTAAAAATACAAAAATTAGCTGGGTATGGTGGTGCATGCCTGTAATCCCAGCTACTCAGGAGGCTGAGGGAGGAGAATTGCTTGAACCCAGGAGGCGGAGGTTGTAGAGCCAAAACCGCGCCACTGCATTCCAGCCTGGGCGACAAGAGTGAGATTCTGTTTAAAAAAAACCAAAATATTGGCTGGGTGCGGTGGCTCTTGCTTTTAATCCTAGCACTTTGGGAGGCCTTGGCTGGAGGATTGCTTAAGCCTAGGAGTTCAAGACCAGCCTGGGAAAAATGTTGAGACCTTGCCTCCCTATAAGAAAAAATTAGCAGGGTATGGTGGGTTGTGCCTGTGGTTCCAGGTACTCAGGAAGCTGAGGTGGGAGGATCAATTTAGCCTGGGAGGTTGAGTCTGCAGTGAACCATGATTCAGCCACTGCATCTTTGGGCAACAGAGTGAGACCTTTCCTCAAAAAAAAAAAAAAAAAAAAAAAGGATCGTCTTGGTTAGGCATGGTGGCTCACATCTATAATCCCAGTACTTTCGGAGGCCCAGGCAGGCAGATCACTTTGAGCTTTCAGGACCAGGCTGGGCAATATGGCAAAACCCCATTTCTACAAAAAATACAAAAAAATTAGCCAGCATGGTGGCACATGCCTGCAGTCCCAACTACTCTGGAGGCTGAGGCTGGAGAATCAATCACCTGAGTCTGGGAGGAGATTTGGAGGAGAGCACTGTGACTTAGATATTTACGTTCTAGAGGCATTGTAGTATAGTGAAAAGGTCACTGGGCTAGGAGTATGAAAACCTGGGTTCTAGTCTGGCTCTGCCACTGCTTTGTGTTCTCAGGCATGTTTCTGCCCCTCTTCGAAGTTTAGTTTCCTCATCTATAAAGTGGGGATGATTATAATATCTATCTCAACAGAGCTGTTGTGAGGATTTACTCAGCAAATGTTTTCGACTGCTTCAAAAATGCTAGACACTTATTGGGTGCTAGGGATACAGAGGTGAAGGAGACAGACTCTTGAACCCTCTTCAGTGGAGTTTTAATAAGATAATACATGTAGCTGGGCACAGTACCTGTAATCCCAGGCACTTTGGGAGGCTGGGGCAGGAGGCCAAGGAGTTTGAGCCCAGCCGGGCAATACAGCAACACCTCATCTCTATTAAAAATAAAAAACAATTAGCCAGTCATAGTGGCTTGTGCCTGTGGTCCCAGCTACTCCAGAGGCTAAGGCAGTAGGATTGCTTGAGCCCAGGAGTTCAAGGCAGCAGTGAGCCACTGCACTCCAGCCTGAGTGACAGAGTGGGACCCTGTCTTAAAATAAATAAGTAAATAAATAAATAAGATAAAACATGTAAAAAGCTTGCTTAGCATAGTACATATAGTAGAGATATTTAGGTGGTATATTTGAGAAATAAAAGGATTGAATACTTTATATTATCTGAACCTAAAGAATCAAGAGGTTCCTAAAATTTTAACCAGCTATTATCAGTCCTTTGTGATTCGTTTTTTGTTTCTGTTGTTTAGAATTATGTCTCATGTCTCACCTCACATCAAATACTGCTTTTAGAATAAAGTCCAAACTTCTTTTGTGTTTTTTTTCAGACTGAGTCTTGCTCTATCTTCCCGGCCGGAGGGCAGTGGCGTAATCTTGGCTCACTGCAACTTCTGCCTCCTGGGTCTGAGCAGTCCTCCCACCTCAGCCTCCTGAGTAGCTGGGACTACAAGCATATACCACTAAGGCCGGCTAATTTTTGTATTTTTAGTAGAGACAGGCTTTCACCATGTTGGCCACAGTGCTCTCCTCCAAATCTCCTCCCGGACTCAGGTGATTGATTCTCTTGACCTCGTGATCTGCTGGCCTCTGCCTCCGAAAATGCTGGGATTACAGGCGTGAGCCACCGTACTGGGCCAGTCCAAACTTCTTAGTGGGGCATTCAGAGCCCTTTCAAGCTCTGATTCTAATCACCCTTTTTCTTTGTACCACACAACTCTTCCACGTATCCTATGCCCTGGCAAATGAAGCAGTTTACTACTCTGTGTCTAATTCTCTGCTGCCTTTACACTCTTATTCCTTTCTCCTGGGACATTCACCCTGAATTATCAACATGAGAATCAGTTGATGGTCAGTGCAAGGCTTAAAACTGGTTTCCTTCAGGTTTTTTGTTTTGTTTTGTTTTTTGAGGCGGAGTCTCGCTCTGTCGCCCAGGCTGGAGTGCAATGGTGCACTCTCAGCTCACTGAAACCTCTGCCTCCCGGGTTCAAGCAATTCTCCTGCCTCAGCCTCCCAAGTAGCTGGGATTACAGGTGTGCACCACCATGCCGCCTAATTTTTGTATTTTTAAGTAGAGGCCGGGTTTCACCATGTTAGTCAGGCTGGTCTTAAACCCCTGACCTTGTGATCCTCCCGCCTCAGCCTCCCAAAGTGCTGGGATTACAGGCGTGAGCCACCGCGCCCCGCTTGGTTTTCTTTGTTATGTTCTCTGTAGTTTAGGGGTTGGAAATGGGGGAGGTATGTACCAAGAGACTGTAGCTAGAAATGTGGATAGAAATGTGATTACTGAAGTGCTTGCCATCTTTTGCATTTAATGATTCCATACTTTTTCTTATCTCATTCTGCTTTTATTTCCTTTGTGCATATGATTTACAATCCCCATTAGAAATTGAGCTCATGGGCCGGGCGCGGTGGCTCATGCCTGTAATCTCAGCACTTTGGGAGGCTGAGGCAGGTGGATGACAAGGTCAGGAGTTCAAAACCATCCTGGCCAACATGGTGAAACCCCGTCTCTACTAAAAACACAAAAATTATCTGGGCTTGGTGGTGCCTTCCTGTAATCCCAGCTAGTCAGGAGGCTGAGGCAGGAGAATTGCTTGAACTGGGACCTGGGAGGTGGAGGTTGCAGTGAGTGGAGATCGCGCCACTGCACTCCAGCCTGGACTACAGAGCAAGACTCCCATCTCAAAAAAAAAAAAAAAAAAGGAAATTGAGCTTATGGTTGCAGGGGTTATATATGTCTTAATTCATCTTTAAATACCTTCCCCCTGCACACTGCTGTCTTCGTGGTGCCTAACAAACGTTTGAATAGGCAACTAATAACTGCAGTTTGTGTCTCTAGGCAGTAAAGCTCTCACCCTGGAGTACATGCTCTGTCACATTTTGAAATACAAATAACAAAGTTGGGACAAATTTGATATGTTTGACCCTGTTGTAAAGTTATGCTGGTGAAATTTGAGTTGTTCCTAGAGGACTGCAGGACTCTGATGATGTAAACTTAGAATTGTGACTTCATTGCAGGCATCAACAGGAAATAGGTAAGGCATGAGCAGGAAGCTGTAACTGGGGAAGAAGTTTCTGGGCCCGGTAGAAAATGTAGGTAATCTTAGGGTTAGGTAGCAGCTGCCAGGAATTTGCCCCTGCCTGTAAGATCCTAAAGGGACCCCATCTGACTCTCACCAGACAGTTAGAACTTGTTTCCTCCTCCGTGTCAGCCAGCAAGAGGTGCCTGGGGAGCTGTGTCCAGCAGGACCTCACTGCCCAGCAGAACAGCTGGGGAGTCAAGTGGCCTAGATAGGCTGTGGAGTACCTGACTGTTTGCCAGCCTGTCTGCACTCCTCTTCAACTCATTCTCATCACTGACATCTACCATTGGCTTGGAAATCAGAAACCCATATCCATCTAGATGGTAAACCATTATTAAGGAGTAGCTGTTTTATAGCTATTTGTACTTAATTTAAATTTGGTAAAGTTTGAATTTAGGGGTAGCCTTGTCTATAGAAATTTATTTATTTATTTATTTTTGCGATGAGAGTCTAGCTTTGTTACCCAGGCTGGAGGGCAATAGTGCAATCTCAGCTCAATGCAGCCTCTGCCTCCCGGGTTCCAGCAATTCTTCTGCCTCAGACTTGGGAGGCCAGGCACAGTGGCTCGTGGCTGTAATCCCAGCACTTTAGGAGGCCTAGGTGGGCAGATCACCTGAGGCCAGGAGTTTGAAACCAGTCTGGCCAACATGGTGAAACCCTGTTTCTACTAAAAATACAAAAATTAGCCAGGCCTAGTGGTGCATGCTTATGGTCCTAGCTACTCGGGAGGCTGAGGTGGGAGAATTGCTCAGACCCAGGAGGCAGAGGTTGCAGTGAGCCAAGATCACGCCACTGCCCTCCAGCCCAGAAGACAGAGTAAGACTCAGTCTCAAAAAAAAAAAAAAAAAAAAAGGCCAGGCACAGCAGCTCACACCTGTTATCCCAGCACCTTGGAGGCTGAGGCTGGTGGATCACAAGGTTATGAGTTCAAGACCAGCCTGTCCAATACGGTGAACCCCATCTCTACTAAAAATACAAAAATTAGCTGGGGATGGTGGCATGTGCCTGTAATACCAGCTACTCAGGAGGTTGAGGCAGGAGAATCCCTTGAACCTGGGAAGCAAGGTTGCAGTGAGCTGAGATCGTGCCACTGCACTCCAGCCTGGGCAACACAGTGAGACTCTTATCTTGAAAAAAAAATATGTTTGGATTGAACAAACAATGTTTCACTGAAACTTTATTTGCTCCTTACAGATTGATTTTGATGATGTGGCTGCAATAAACCCAGAACTCTTACAGCCTCTTCCCTTACATCCGAAGGACAATCTGCCCCTGCAGGAAAATGTAACAGTTCAGGTAGGTGCCTGTCATCTGGCTGCAGCCAGTGCCCCACAGGATTCACTTTGCTTATTGGCTCTTTCTTGATTGATTGTCTGGCATTTTAGCATAGTACATGGGCCCAGGATAGACCCTTGAGAATTGATAAGAGCCATATATTGTGATAGTTTGATTTGTTTTTCAGAAACATAAACGGAGATCCGTCAACTCCAAAATTCCTGCTCCAAGAGAAGGTAAGTGGATTTCTACTAGCTTACTGTCATGGAATTTGTGTCAAGAACGATGTTTCTAGGACTCAGAGTTGTGGAAGCTCCTTTTTTGCAGGTGGTTTCTTTTTTTTTTTTCTTTGAGACAGAGTCTCACTCTCATTAGGCTGGAGTGCAATGCCGTGATCTGAGCTCACTGCAACTTTCAACTCCCTGGTTCAAGCAACTCTCTTGCCTCAGCCTGCTGAGTAGCTGGGATACAGACATGTGCCACCATGCCCAGCTAATTTTTGTATTTTTAGTAGAGATGGGGTATCATCATGTTGGCCAGGATGGTCTCGATCTCCTGACCTCATGATCCACCTGTCTTGGCTTCCCAAAGTGCTGGGATTATAGGCATGAGCCACCGTGCCCAGCCTGCAGGTAATTTCTATGTGGACTGTCTTGCCTGTGTTCCAAGCATCTTTATGAGGAAGAATCCAACCTACAGCTATCAGGCCAAAGAGACCTGGTGCATTTAGGAAATTTGCTGCCTGGCCTAGAAACCTTTTCTGTAGAATCCAGAGCCTGATGCTGAGGAGTGGGAATCAGCCATTGGCAGGTCTGTTTTCTTCCCTCAGGGCTCAGCCCCCTCAGGGGAACAGTATGCCTCGGAGAGAGGCTTTGAAAAAGGGAGACAGTAGGTCTGGGCTGTTGAGAAGTACAGTTGGTGGTGCTATAGAGAGGGGTGGCTGGGGCTGGAGAGAATAACAGCATTGGCTGGTGATCTAGGAGAAGGTTGGGCTCTCACTGTAGAAATAGTCTATGAAAACCTACTTTGACAACATGATAGATTATGACTCTAGGGTGTAAGCTTCCCAAAAGATCCAGCTTAAAACCAATTGTATCTTGAAGGCTGGGTGACCTGCACAGCTATCCAAGTCTAGGGGTCATCATTGCACTGAAATGATCCAGCTACCTCAGGGACTCACAGAATATTTGGCTGGAGCTTCGGGTGCTGGGGGCCCTAAGTGGAGGGTGGTGCCATTGCAAGCTTGGGCCTGAGTGTTGTGGTACTGACCCTTTCTTGCTGGGTGTACCATAAGGTCATACAGGAGAGTTGGGACTGGCAGCAGTCTCATTCCATGTTCATGTCCTCAAAGGATATTGCCACAGCTCCTTTTTTTTTTTTTTCTAAGGTAGGGTCTCTCTTGGTTGTCCATGCTGGAGTACCATGGTATGATCATAAGTCACTGTAGCCTTGAATTCCTGGGCTCAGGCAATCCTTCTACCTCAGCATCCCATGTAGCTGGGACAGCAAGTGTGCCCCACCACACCTGGCTAATTTTTTTTTTTTTTTTTTTTTTTTTTTGTAGAGACAAGGTCTCACTATGTTGCCTGGGTTGGTCTCAAACTCCTGGCCTCAAGTGATCCTCCTGCTTCAGCCTCCCAAAGTGCTAGGATTGGAGACATGAGCCACCATGCCCAGCCAATAGCTCTTTTTTTTTTTCTTAAGATGGGATCTTTCTTTGTTGCCAAAGCTGGTCTTGAACTCCTAGCTTCAAGCAATCCTCCTGCCTCAGCCTCTCAAAGTGCTGGGACTACAGGCACATACCACTGGACCAATCATTTTAATGGAAAAAAGAAATCTTTAATTTAAGGCTGGGAGCAGTGGCTCACGCCTGTAACCCCAGCACTTTGGGAGGCCGATGAAGGCGGATCACCTGAGGTCAGGCGTTCAGTACCAGCCTGGTCAACATGGTGAAACCCTGTCTCTATTAAAAATACAAAAAATTGGCCTGGCACTGTGGCGCACACCTGTAATCCCAGCACTTTGGGAGGCCAAGGTGGGCGGATCATGAGATCAGGAGTTTGAGACCAGCCTGGCCAACATGGCAAAACCCCATCTCTACTAAAAAACAAAAATTAGCCGGGCATGGTGGTGGGCGCCTGTAATGCCAGCTACTTGGGTGGCTGTGGCAGTGGTTGCAGTGAGCCAAGATCATTCTATTGCACTCAGCCTGGGCGACAAGAGCAAGACTCTGTCTCAAAAAAAAAAAAAAAACAAAATAGGCCGGGCACGGTGGCTCACGCCTGTAATCCAAGCACTTTGGAGGCCAAGGCAGGTGGATCACCTGAGGTCGGGAGTTCAAGACCAGCCTGATCAACATGGTGAAACCCTGTCTTTAAAAAAAAAAAAAAAAAATATTAGCCAGGGGTGGTGGTGCATGCCTATAGTTGCAGCTACTCAGGAGGCTAAGGTAGGAGAATTGCTTGAACTCAGGAGGCAGAGGTTGCAGCAAGCTGAGATCACGCCACTGCATTCCAGCCTGAACAACAGAATGAGAAAAAAAATCTTTATAAATGTGCATGCTGTTCAACAGTAGAACTGAAACACAAGATTACAGGTCAGGCTTGGTGGCCTACACCTATAATCACAGCACTTTGGTAGGCCGAGACAGGGCAGATCACTTGAGGTCAGGAGTTCAAGACTAGCCTGGCCAACATGGTGAAACCCCATCTCTGCTAAAAATACAAAAATTAGCCGGGTATGATGAGGGGGGTGCCTGTAATCCCAGCTACTCAGGAGGCTGAGCCATGAGAATCACTTGAACCCAGAGGCAGAGGTTGCAGTGAGCCAAAATGATGCCACTGCATTCCAGCCTGAGCAACAGAATGAAATTCCGTCTCAAAAAAAAAAAAAATTACAAATCATTTGGGGCTAGATGTGATAGCTCACACCTGTAAGCCCAGTGCTTTGGGAGGTTGAGGCAGGAGGATGGCTTGAACTCTGGAGTTTCAGACTAGCCTGGGCAACATAGCAGGATCCAATCTAATTATAAAATCATTGGGGAAATAGAAAAATTGTAAAAATTCGATACATGGATTTATATACAGCCGTCAGCCTTAACTTAACAATACTCAGACATTCAGTAGAAGTTGGTTTTGTTGGCTGAGCACGGTGGCTCATGCCTGTAATCCCAGCACTTTGGGAGGCTGAGGCAGCAGATCACTTAAGGTCAGGAGTTCAAAACCAGCCTGGCCAACATGGTGAAAACCCTGTCTCTACTAATGAAACAAAAAAAAATTATCCGGGTGTGGTGGCACACACCTATAATCCCAGTTACTCGGCGGGGCTGAAGCATGAGAATTGCTTGAACCCAGGAGATGGAGGTTGCAGTGAGCTGAGATCATAACAGTACACTCCAGCCTGGGCTACAGAGTGAAACCGTGTCGGAAAAAAAAATGAAGTAAAATAAGTTGGTTTTGCCTATATGATACTGTATGTTCTATTTCCAAATTTATGGCTTGATGTATTTTATAGAGGACATATGGTTTCTCCTTATGGAGGGAAACTATATGGAAAAGTAGAAATTGATAAGAATTCAAGTATAACTCAACTGTTTTTCTCAGTTAAGCATTCTTTTTTTTTTTTTTTTTTTTTAAGACAGAGTCTTGCTCTGTCGCCAGGCTGGAGTGCAATGGCACAGTCTCAGCTCACTGCAACCTCTACTTCCCAGGTTCAAGCAATTCTCCTGCCTCAGCCTCCCGAGTAGCTGGTACTATAGGCATGCACCACCACGCCCAGCTAATTTTTGTATTTTTTGTTTGTTTTATTGAGACAGAGTCTTGCTCTGTCACTAGGCTGGAGTGCAGTGGTACGATCTCGGCTCACTGGAACCTCCATCTCCCAGGTTCAAACAACTCCCCTGCCTCAGCCTCCTGAGCAGCTGGGACTACAGGCGCGCGCCACCATGCCTGGCTAACTTTTTGTATTGTAGTAGAGACAGGATTTCACCATGTTGGCCAGGATGGTCTCAATCTCCTGACCTCGTGATCTGCCCACCTTCGTCTCCCAAAGTGCTGGGATAACAGGCATGAGCCACTGTGCCCAGGCTAATTTTTGTATTTTTAGTAGAGACAGGGTTTTACCATGTTGGCCAGGATGGTCTTGATCACTTGACCTCGTGATCCTCCTGGCTTGGGCTGCCAAAGTGCTGGGATTACAGGCATGAGCCACCATGCCCGGGGCCAGCATTTTTTTTTGTTGTTTTTTTGAGACAGAGTCTCAGTCTCTTACCCAGGCTGGAGTTCAGTGGTGCGATCTGCTCATTGCAACCCTTGCCCCTGGGTTCAAGTGATTTTTCTGCCTCAGCCTCTCAAGTAGCTGGGATTACAGGCACCTGCTACTGTGCTGGGCTAATTTTTTAATATTTTTAGTAGAGACGGGGTTTCACCATCTTGGCCAGGCTGGTCTTGAACTCCTGACCTCGTGATCCACCGCCTCGGCCTCCCAAAGTGCTGGGATTACAGGTGTGAGCCACCACGTCCCGCCAGCATTTTTTAAAGGCCCCAGAAAATCAATATAGCTGATTCTAGGGGTTTCTTACGATGTGGCCCTGGCCTGGCTCTATAATTTGACAGCCCTGGGTTCATATCCTGGCTCTGACATTTATTTACTAGCTGAGTCACATTGGACAGGTTACTTAATGTCTCTGAACCTTAATGTCCTCTTCCATGAGTTAAGTCCTCATGGAAGGACTTAACCTTATGATGTCTTGAGGTACAGGAAGATTGTATAATGGGAGATACTGCTATGGTTCAGATTCATAATACTGGGCCAGGGAGCCTGTAATCCTAGCACTTTGGGAGGCCAAGGCAGGTGGATCATTTGAGGTCAGGAGTTCAAGACCAATCTGGACCAATATGATCAAATACTGTCTCTACTAAAAATAGAAAATTAGCCAAGCATGGTACACACCTGTAATCCCAGCTACTTGGGAGGCTGAGGCATGAGAATCACTTGAACCTGGGAGGCGGAGGTTGCAGTGAGCCAAGATCACACCACTGCACTCCAGCCTGGGTGACAGAGTGAGACTCTGTCTCAAAAAAATGATTCATAATACTTTTTCTCAAGGACTTGGATTAGGTCTGTCTCCAGAAATGTTTTCAGGATGGCTATAGGTCCCTGTACTTACTCAAGACAGATGCTCTTTGTGGGAGATATCTTTGCCCTCTGGAGCTCCTGGATTTGCACAATGTGGACAAATAGGTTTTGGGGTTACTGGTACTTGGTCTTTCTAATTTTTCCTTTCTTTGGGTGGAAGGAATATGGGAAGTTGGGCCCCTTTCCTGGTGGCTGGGACCTATTTCACCTTGTACAGAAACTTGGAGGTTTGCCCCGACCGCCCTCCATATCATGCAGCACTGAGTGGCTACTGCTCATGGTTCTCCAGGTCTTCGAAGCCGTTCTACTCGCATGTCCACTGTCTCAGAGCTCCGTGTCACTGCTGAGGAGAATGATATGGAGGTGGAGCTGCCTGCAGCTGCAAACCCCCGCAAGCAGTTTTCAATTCCTCGTGAGTAATTAATGTGCTCTCCCTGTTTGAGGACCTGAAGCAGGCTCCTCTCACATTGCTCTGTCCCTGTGCTGGAATATCCTAAGATTCATCTATTCCCCCAGCTTCAGTACTTGGTTGCTCCTGCCCTACCAACATGGCTTTCTTATTTGGAAATCATCTCTTTTTTTTAAAGACTTAATTGAAACATTACACACACACACACGCGCGCATACACATAGCATTGAGTATATAGTTATGTGAATTTTCATAAATTGAACACACTCATGTAACTAACATAACCAGAGCATTACCAGTACTTCAAAGCACCTGAGTTCAAGCCCTGTTTGCCACATGGGGGCATGTTTTCTGTGGCCATGTAATCAGTCACAAGAAGTGAGACTGGGCAGGAGCCCTCTGACACATTTGAGGAGTTGTCACAGCTAAGGTCTAAGTACACATAGCATTGAGTATATAGTTCAGTGAATTTTCATAAACTGAACACACTCATGTAGCTAACATGATCAGAGCATTACCACTACTTCCCTGTTGGGCACATTTCCAGTTCCAAATCCCCAAAAAGGTACACATAATCCTGACTTCTAATAGCATTAATTAGCTTTTTTTCTTCTTGTACTTTATTTATTTATGTATTTATTTTTTGAGATGGAGTCTCATTCTGTCACCCAGGCTAGAGTGCAGTGGCATGATTTTGGCTTACTGCAACCTCCGCCTCCTGGATTCAACCAATTCTCCCGCCTCAGCTTCCTGAGTAGCTGGGACTACAGGCGTGTGCCACCATGTGCAGCTAATTTTTGTATTTTTAGTAGAGATGGAGTTTCACCATGTTGGCCAGGCTGGTCTCAAACTCCTGGCCTCAAGTGATCTGCCCACCTTGGCCTCCTGAAGTGCTGGGATTACAGGCGTGAGCCACTGCACTTGGCCCTCTTTTTGTACTTTTTATTTTTAGACAGAGTTTCGCTCTTGTTGCCCAGGCTAGAGTGCAATGGCGCATTCTTGGCTCACTGCATCCTTCACATCCCAGGTTCAAATGATTCTCCTGCCTCAGCCTCCCAAGTAGCTAAGATTACAGGCATGCACCACTATGCCCAGCTAATTTTGTATTTTTTGTAGAGACAGGGTTTCTCCATGTTAGTTATGCTGGTCTCAAACTCCCAACCTCAGGTGATCCACCTGCCTTGGCCTCCCAAAGTGCTGGGATTACAGGCATGAGCCACAATGCCAGGCCCTCTTTTGATACTTTTTTTTTTTTGAGACATAGTGATCTGCCTGCCTGTGTTGGCTCACACTTGTAACCCCAGCACTTTTTGGGAGGCCAAGGCAAGCGGATCACTTTGCTGTGTTGGCCAGGCTGGTCTCAAACTCCTGATCTCATGATCCGCCTGCCTTGGCTTCCATAAGTGCTGGGATTACAGGTATGTGCCACCGTGCCCAGCCCTTTTTGTATTTTATATAAATTGAATTAAAAAAATTTTTAAATGAGCTAGGTGAGGTGTGGAAAATTAATAAAAATAAATAAAAATTTTTAATGTGAATTGTCAATCTTTAATAAACTAGATGTAAATTTGGTAAGACACACAACCATTACACTTTACATATATCAAATTCAACTCTAATAGGATGAAAGTAATTGAATGGGTCATGACCAGGTATGGGAAGTAATAAGGTGTTGTGGACTGGACCTTTCTGTATTGAATCAGTCTGGTTAGTTGTTGCTCCAGTTCCCAGTCACCTTCGCTTTTCGGTGTTTGCTCCTTTTAACCACCTGGGTTCCTAAGGCTTTGGAGAAGTCAGAAAGTCCTGGCTTTTCTCCCTAAGGACAGGCCTGGCCTGGCCTGAGAACCCATGCTTGGGTGAAGTCTAAAGCGTTCAGGCCTTCACAGGCTTTTCCCTTCATGTCAAAGCCCAGGGTGAATATTCACATACCCTTTAAGATATTTTGACCCTAGGAGCCAGCCCTTGCAGAAAGGGTGGTCAAGGTCAGAGTATAGGCTGAGGTGAAGTGAAAAGTGCAAACTCTGCACATACTATAAGAGCCTTGCTGAGCAGGCAGGTCAGAGCCCCCCTGGCCCATAACCAGGGCCATGCGCTCAGGTGAGGATGCCTGTGGTACACCTGCCTGCTTCTCCAGTGACTATTGTTCCCCCTCTACAGCAGGGCCCCCTAGGCCTTCCTGCTCTGCAGTGGCTGAAATACCATTGACGATGGTCAGCGAGGAGGTGGAAGAGCCAGTCCATTCTGTCCGAGGCAGCTCTTCTGCAAACCCTATGAACTCAGGTAGACACATTGAGCTATCTGCTGTTCTGCTTCTAGTAAGGAACAGATAACACCCTGTCCTAAACCTGGCCTTCCTTAGCCCCTGAGTTAAAGCCTTGTTTTTCACAAGGGGCATGTTTTCCTCTGGCCATGGAATAAATCTTTCATTATCAAGACAAAACAACGGGCCGGGCATGGTGGCACATGCCTGTAATCCACACTGTGGGAGTCCGAGGCGGGCGGATCACGAGCTCAAGAGATCAAGACTATCCTGGCCAAAATGGTGAAACCCCGTCTCTACTAAAAATACAAAAAATTAGCTGGTTTGATGGTATGCACTTGTAGTCCTAGCTACTCGGGAGGCTGAGGCAGGATAATCACTTGAACCTGGGAGGTGGAGGGTGCAGTGAGCCAAGATCGCACCACTGCACTCTAGCCTGGTGACAGAGCAAGACTCCGTCTCAAAAAAAAAAAAAAAAAGACAAAACAAGGACTGTCTCACCTCTGTGGTTGTTGAGAAAATAGCCAAGAGGCATAGGGAGAGCTTGGGTTGGAACTGGAGTGCTGTTATCACTATTTGACTTCATATTGGCCAGGTCACTACTTTGTGGACTTGTCCATCCAGAGAGTCACATCTATTTCTTCTTCTCTTTGCATATAGTGATTTAAGAGTAAGGATCTAGAGAAGGCCTCTGCCTGGGAAAGACCCAGTACTCAGTAATAGCCAGAGAAAAGTAGGCTGGCCTAGACTGGTAACAATGTGTGTTTCCTTTTTTTTAATAGTTCGGAGGAAATCATGTATTGTGAAGGAAGGAGAAAAAATGAAGAACAAGCGAGAAGAGAAGAAGGCCCCGAACTCTGAAATGAGAATGAAGCGAGCTCAGGTACCTTTCTTGAGAGGCTAGGGCAAGGGTTTTTGGACAGGTATCCTTAACCGAAACCCTGCAGACAACAGAGATACAGTTTGGCCCCAGTATTTCTGAGGCCGCAGTTCTTGAGGCCCCAATTATTTATTTTTTTTTTGAGTCTTGCTCTGTCACCCAGGCTGGAGTGCACTGGTGTGATTTCGGCTCACTGCAACCTTCACCTCTAGGTTCAAGTGATTCTTGTGCCTCAGCCCCCCAAGTAGCTGGGATTACAGGCGTGTGCCAGCTAATTTTTTGTACATTTAGTAGAGACAGGGTTTCGCTATTTTGCCCAGGCTGGTCTGGAACTCCTGGCCTCAAGTGATTCGACTGCCTTGGCCTTCCAAAGTGCTGGGAGTATAGGCATGAGCCACTGAGCCTGACCTCTGAGGCTCCAATTCTGATATCCAGGAAATTTAACTGGCTTCTTATCAGGATTCAGAGAACAAATAATTCAGAATTTTTCCTGAAGGCCCTCAGATGAGGACTATTTAATGCTGATTGTCTAATAAGCAAACCCATTACATGCTCACGTGGCATAATGGCCAGAGGGGCTGAAGGGCACAGTTGGTCCGATTTTTCCCACCCTCCCCAAGTTGTACATTTTGGAGGGCAGGGACTGCAATATGGTCCCCTTAGCTGGGTTAATTCCTTTTAGGAAGCCCAGTCTTCTGCTGTGCCTCCTAAAATGTGGAACTGGCCTAGTCCCAGTTCCTAGCGTGATTTGGTGTATCCTCAGGCCCCTCTACCAGTCTCTTCCCCAGGGTTTTGAGTTCTTGACCTAGAGCCAGGGCAGGGACTTTGACAACTATGAAGGGTGGTGAGCAAAGAGCTGTTGCTGCTGCTGCATAGAGGTCTAAGAGAACTTATATCTTAACAGTCTGCCCTTTTTCACTCTCGTCTCAAACCAGGAGTATGACAGTAGTTTTCCAAACTGGGAATTTGCCCGAATGATTAAAGAATTTCGGGCTACTTTGGAATGTCATCCGCTTACTATGACTGATCCTGTAAGTATGTCCAAAGATAACTCTTCCTTGAGTAAGTACACAATTGAAGGACAGAAAACTCTTTACAGGAATGAGGGCATGCAGGAATCTTTACTCACTTTTGAGGGTTTTATTTTATTTTATTTTATATTTATTTTATTTTTTTTTTTTTGAGACAGAGTCTTGCTCTGTTGCCAGGTGCCAGGCTGGAGTGCAGTGGTGTGATCTCGGCTCACTGCAACCTCCGCCTCCCGGGTTTAAGCAATTCTCCTGTCTCAGACTCCCAAGTAGCTGGGACCACAGGCACGTGCCACCACGCCCAGCTAATTTTTTTGTATTTTTTAGTAGAGACGGGGTTTACCATGGTCTCGATCTCTTGACCTCGTGATCTGCCCACCTCGGCCTATTTTTTTTTTTTTTGAGATGGGAGTTTCACTCTGTCACCCAGGCTGGAGTGCAGTGGTGCAAACTTGGATAACTGCAACCACGACCTCCCTGAGCTTGAGTGATCCTCCCCACCCCAGCCTCCCAAGTAGTTGAGACCGCAGATGCATTCTACTATGCCCTGCTGATATTTTGTATTTTTGGTAGAGACAGGGTTTCAACATGCTGCCCAGGCCAATCTCAAACTTCTGGGTTCAAGCGATCCGCCCGTCTTGACCTCCCCCAAAGTGTTGGGATTACAGGCATGAGCCACCAAGCCTGGCTGAGATTATTTTTTAATACCCTTTGGTGGGCTGGAGCTAGTGAGGCCCACGTGGGAGGAGTCTGGTCTTTACATACTGGGTTCCACCACTACTACCACAGGTTGGCTAGATTCCTGCATTAGTAAGAATCATGAAAGTAGTGCTGAAACTCCTGTAGGCAGCAGAGTGAGAAAAAGGGGAACAAAATCCAGCGCTCTCTTCTCGTGCTCTGGAGTATCTAATCGAGGATGCAGGGGTCCTACTGTTAGATCTTGGCCTCTGAGTGGGCCAGACATGGGATTGAAAGGAGTGGGAGTTCTGGACAAGCTTGCTTTTTAAATTACTTTCACCCTTTGCTGTTGGTTGCCTCCTATCATCTGCTTACAGATCGAAGAGCACAGAATATGTGTCTGTGTTAGGAAACGCCCACTGAATAAGCAAGGTAAGTCTCGTTCAGTCAGGAAGAGGCTTCAGACTGACTTTAAGGGCCTTCTGTTTCCACGGAGCACCCCCTGAAATACTGTCCTTCTGCAGAATTGGCCAAGAAAGAAATTGATGTGATTTCCATTCCTAGCAAGTGTCTCCTCTTAGTACATGAACCCAAGTTGAAAGTGGACTTAACAAAGTATCTGGAGAATCAAGCATTCTGCTTTGACTTTGCTTTTGATGAAACAGCTTCAAATGAAGTCGTCTACAGGTTAGTCCCTTGTATCCGTTTTTCCCTCCTTGTGCCCTTCCATCCACTTTTTGTTGTGAGACATTGTGGCAGCACTACTCATAGACGTGCTGAATTCTGAGGCCCTTCCTCACTTCTTGTGTTTTCTTTGAGTCACACCCTTTTACAGCTTAGCGGCCCGTCCTTGAGTGGACCCTGAATGAGATATTACCCGTTACATGCTGAGGCAGGGCTGGCCAGACTCCAGGGGTTCTTCCTGTGCCTTATGCAGCCACCCCATTGCCCACTGGGCTTCACAGACTTGTAGAACTCCAGATCTGCTCTATCTGCTCTTCTGCTTTTTTTTTTTTTTTTTTTTTTTTTTTTTTTAGACAGAGTTTTTCCCTTGTTGCCCAGACTGGAGTGCAGGGGCACAATCTCGGCTTACTGTGGCCTCTACCTCCCGGTTTCCAGTGACCCTCCTGCCTCAGCCTCCCACGTAGCTGGGATTACAGGGGCCTGCCACCACACCGGTTAATTTTGTATTTTTGGTAGAGATGTGGTTTCGCCATGTTGGTCAGGCTGGTCTCGAACTCCTGACCTAAAGTGATCCACCCACTTTAGCCTCCCAAAGTCAGGCGTGAGCCACTGTGCCCGGCCCCAGCCTCCCATGTTCAAGCAATTCTGCCCCAGCCTCCAAGTAGCTGGGATTACAGGCATGTGCCACCACACCCGGCTAATTTTTATATTTTTAGTAGAGACAGGGTTCCACCATATTGGTCAGGCTGGTCTCAGACTCCTGAGCTCAGGTAATTTGCCCGCTTCAGCCTCCCAAAGTGCTGGGATTATAGGCATAAGCCACCATGCCCAGCCAGTAGTGTGTCTTCTGCTGGAAGTTGGATGCTGAGCTTAGGCTTTCATCCTGTGTCTCCAGGGTCAGAAAAAAGGTCAGATGGCTTAGAGCATCAGCCATCAGCTTGCTCCTGTGTAGTCAGTCTAGTGCTCCCCCAACCCTCATCCCACCACCAGTTTGCTAGGAGTATTTCAGATTTGTAAGTATGATTGGGGTCAGGTGGGACCACTGAGCCAGTAGAAGAATGCTATTCTTAAAAGGAGGAATCAACCCTGAGAACTCTGCAGTGGAAGGGTGGCAGATCATGTTCCAGGGAGCACATTTTGAGAACAGATACAAACGCTCTACCCCTCTTCTCCTAGGTTCACAGCAAGGCCACTGGTACAGACAATCTTTGAAGGTGGAAAAGCAACTTGTTTTGCTTATGGCCAGACAGGAAGTGGCAAGACACATGTGAGTATTGGGGCCTGTAAGGGAAAGAGCCTTTCCATTGTGCAACCCTGGGTTCCCACAAAGGGAGACAATGAATTTCTTAAGAAAGGCCCCAGCCGGGCACGGTGGCTCACGCCTGTAATCCCAGCACTTTGGCAGGCCAAGGTGGGTGGATCACCTGAGGTCAGGATTTTGAGACCAGCCTGGCCAACATGGCAAAACCCAGTCTCTACTAAAAATACAAAAATTAGCCCGGCGTGGTGGGCACCTGTTATCCCAACTACTCGGGAGGCTGAGGCAGGAGAATGGCTTGAACCTGGGAGGGCAGAGGTTGCAGTGAGCCAAGATTGCACCACTGCACTCCAGCCTGGGCCACAGACAGAGAAGACTCTGTCTTTTAAAAAAAAAAAAAAAAAAAAAAGGCCCCTTGCACCAGATAGCCTTGCCATGTCAGATGCAGGGAGGGGCTTTAGGTCCAGCCTTCTGGCCTTGTTGTGGCCCATGGTGGTGATGGAGCCAGTAGTGCTCTGCCCTAGGCCAGTGGCCCTTTTCTATGGTCTTCTACCCCTTCCTTTTGCAGACTATGGGCGGAGACCTCTCTGGGAAAGCTCAGAATGCATCTAAAGGGATCTACGCCATGGCCTGTAAGTACTGTGTACTGCTGCTTCAGGGTTGGGCATCGAAAGGCAGGTTGCTTGCTTAGCCACCTTCTCTCCCTCAGCCCGGGATGTCTTCCTCCTGAAGAATCAACCCTGCTACCGGAAATTGGGCCTGGAAGTCTATGTGACATTCTTCGAGATCTACAATGGGAAGGTAGCTGGCAGGACGCCCCTTGTTTACACTGTTGGAGCCCTTAACTTTTTAAAACCTTGAAGTTTGCTAGAAGCTGTTAAGCCACTGATGGGCCACTCTGCCCTGGCATGTGTAGGTGGTTTCATCTGATGGTGAGATGGCACCTAAGTTCAATAAGCATGGCGAGAATACTCCTCAGGGCCCACTCACAAGGGCAAGGTTTGCCTGTGTGTGCCCTGACCTCCTTCAACCTACCTCCTTCATCACTTCTTCCCTGATTGTGCACATTCAGTCTCATATTCATTCTTTCCCTCCCCGTACCCCAATATATCTCTTTCTCTCTATTCACTGTGTTCTTCTGCAGAGTTGCAGAGAAGTACTGCAGGGACTTCTATATCTATAGATATATCTATGGATATTATCTATATCCCTAGACTGGGATATAGATAATAAAAATAGCTAATATTTCTCACTCACAAGATAGTAGGGGCCAGGCTTGGTGGCTCATGCCTGTAATCCCAGGACTTTGGGAGGCTGAGGTGGGCGGATCATCTGAGGTTGGGAGTTTGAGACCAGCCTGGCCAACATGGTGAAACCCTGTCTCTA
Organism: Cacajao melanocephalus; assembly: GCA_963573385.1. NCBI lineage: Eukaryota > Metazoa > Chordata > Mammalia > Primates > Pitheciidae > Cacajao > Cacajao melanocephalus. Next base: position 55,458 of record CAUYLG010026318.1, on the reverse strand, counting down.
CTAAAAATATTAAAAAATTAGCTGGGTGTGGTGGCAGGCACCTGTAATCCCAGCTACTCAGGAGGCTGAGGCAGGAGAATCGCTTGAACCCAGGAGGCGGAGGTTGCAGTAAGGCAAGATTGTGCTATTGCACTCCAGCTTGGGTGACAAGAGCGAAACTCCGTCTCAAAAAAAAAAAAAAAAAAAAAGAGCTATACACTATTCTAAGCACTTTACTTTTCTCAGCTTTACAGATGAGATGCAAAGCTAGAGTGGTTGTTAACTTGCCCAGGCTCACACAGCCAATAAGGTAGCAGAGTTACAGCAAACTGAGGCAGTTTGGCTCAGATTCCAAGTATATTGCCCTCTGCTAGGCCAGCATCCATCAGCTCATACTCTCTGCCTTTCTTGCTGCTGGCTCCTGTCTGAGCTGAGCAGGCTCTATAGGAGGGAGCAGTTGGGTGGGGTGCCTGGTGCCCAGTGGCTTTAGCCTCATTCCCCCTGCCTGGAACAGCTGTTTGACCTGCTCAACAAGAAGGCCAAGCTGCGTGTGCTGGAGGACGGCAAGCAACAGGTGCAGGTGGTGGGGCTGCAGGAACACCTGGTTAACTCTGCTGATGATGTCATCAAGATGATCGACATGGGCAGCGCCTGCAGGTCAGAGTCCTGGTGAGGGGAAGGAGTGACCTCATGTCAGGTTCATGAGTAGAGTCTAGCTCTGAGCACATTTCTGTTTCCACAGAGTGCTGCTTTGCCCAGTTTGGTAAGGGCTGCAAAGGCTCTGCTTTATGGGGTCTAATAAGACATATAACCCAGGGCCAGAGGCTTATCAGAACCAAGTCACGTCAGGCACAGTGGCTCACACTTATAGTCTCGGCACTTTGGGAAAACGAGGCAGGAGGATCACTTCCGGTTGCAATGAGCTATGATTGCACACTGCACTCCAGTCTGCATGACAGAGTGAGACCCTGTCTCAAAAAAAAAAATAAAATAAAAACAAGTCAAAATGTTACCCCAAAGGCATGCTTCCTGGCTTCTCTGGGTTCCTCCATGCTCTTCCCTTCCTTTGTGGTGGAAGTCAGGAGCTCTGGGTGTGTTCTGGGTTGGAAGTAATGAGTTCATAGCCCCTTTGCACAGAAGTAGGGGAGCACTTTTCCACTAGGGCTATAGACATTGTTATAGTGGGGTGCTAGGCAGCTATGGAGGCCCAGGGAGGGGGCTACCCTCTACTGGTTCCTCAAGTTCTGGCAGGTGGTTCATAACAGCTTCCCCCTTCCCTGTGGGCCCTTTAGCAGAGGCAATTTATCCTTCCCTATGTCCTTCTAGGCCCCCAGGTCTAGCAAAGGCCCTAGTCCAAAATCTAGTACTAATTTGGCGGCCAGGAAAATGTATTAGGCCCAGAGCTAGAGGGAGAACTGCTACCTAGGGAGGGTAAGATGAAAGCCCGGGACAGGAAGACACAGGACTTCACCTCCTGACCTGCGTCCCTCCCTTCCTAGAGAAATCCTATGGACTGGGGTGCCACAGGGGCTGGTGACCCCAAAATCTCATAACCTTTCTTTACCACAGAACCTCTGGGCAGACATTTGCCAACTCCAATTCTTCCCGCTCCCACGCCTGCTTCCAGATTCTTCTTCGAGCCAAAGGGAGAATGCATGGCAAGTTCTCTTTGGTAGATCTGGCAGGGAATGAGCGAGGTGCAGACACTTCCAGTGCTGACCGGCAGACCCGCATGGAGGGTGCAGAAATCAACAAGAGTCTCTTAGCACTGAAGGTAGTGGGGCAGCTAGAGCTGGTTGTCCAGGAGAGCTGCTGGGAAGGGATAGGGAGTGGTCAGTGCAAAGTAAGAAGGGACCTCAATTGTTCCTGCTGCCCCCCACAGGAGTGCATCAGGGCCCTGGGACAGAACAAGGCTCACACCCCATTCCGTGAGAGCAAGCTGACACAGGTGCTGAGGGACTCCTTCATTGGGGAGAACTCTAGGACTTGCATGGTGAGTAGAGTCACTTTGAAGGTGATGGTGCAAGACGAGACAGAGTTGCTTTCCACAGAAACCACAGGACGTCCTGGGCAGGAAGCTCAGCACTGCTGGCTACCTGGGTTTCCAGGCTCTACTATGACTGGGCTTCCAGACCCTGCTTTAATGCACCACCCTCCTCGTGGCCTAACAAAGCGGGGAGGAAAGGATCTACTCCCTTTAAGATGTGTAGGTGCAGCTCTTGGTTTGGGAGAGGTCATTCCTCCATTACCTGTTGAAAAGGGGGTTCCAGAATTCAGAATATGGGCCTTTGGGGCAGCAGGAGAGGGCAGTCCTTGTCTCTTCCATGGCTTCCCTCAGGTTCACTGGCTCCCAGCCTAGAAAACAGAAATAGCCTGGATCATATAAGGCTGTGTCTTGGCTCACTGCAACCTCCGCCTCCCGGGTTCAAGTGATTCTCTTGCCTTGGCCTCCCAAGTAGCTGGGATTACAGGCATGAGCCACTATGCCTGGCTAATTTTTGTATTTTTAGTAGAGATGGGGTTTCTCCATGTTGGTCAGGCTGGTCTCAAACTCCCAACCTCAGGTGATCCGCCTGCCTCAGCCTCCCAAAGTGCTGGGATTACAGGCATGAGCCACCCACGCCCGGCTGGCTTTGTCCTTGAATGACTTCCTCTTCCCAGTTTTATCCCCAATCCCTTGTTTGTGTGATCTGCCATTCCGCCCTTCAAGAGAATGTTCTCCCCTACACTTTGGGTAGGGGCCTTTTCATGAAGAAGGTGGGATTTTCTGGCTAAGCTCTAAACCCTTTTACCTAAGGCATTATCCCTTGGCCTAAGGGAACTGAAGTTTCCAGCAGAAGCCACAGAGGTTTAAGATAGAACCTTGGGCTGGGCGTGGTGGCTCACACCTGTAATCCCTGAACTTCCGGAGGCCAAAGTGGGTGCATCACCTAAGGTTGGAAGTTTGAGACCAGCCTGACCAACATGGAGAAACCCCGTCTCTACTAAAAATACAAAATTAGCCAGGCATGGTGGCACATGCCTGTAATCCCAGCTACCTGAGAGGCTGAGGCAGGAGAATCGCTTGAACCCAGGAGGCAGAGGTTGCAGTGAGCCAAGATTGCACCATTGTACTCCAGCCTGGGCAATAAGAGCAAAACTCTATCTCAAAAATAAAACAAAAAACAAGATAGGACCTTGGTGGCAAGACTCACAGTAAAGGAATAAAGAAGCAAAAGATAATTAGATGTGCCTTTGAAAGCAGGAAACCAATGTCTAAGGCACCTTAAATTGCAATGCCCATGGGGCAAATGGCCTAGCACAGCACGGTGCTAAATGAGTCCTCCTACCAATACAATGTGGGTCTCCACAGCTTGAAGAGACTTCCCGACTGGAGGCCCCTTGGGGGCAGGCTATCTAGTGTCCTCACCTGCAATTCTCAGCCTTTAATTACCCACCCCTCTTTTGCAGATTGCCATGATCTCACCGGGCATAAGCTCCTGTGACTATACTTTAAACACACTGAGATATGCAGACAGGTACTAGTACCTACAGTTGGTGGGATGGGGAACAGGACTGGGCAATGGAAGGGCAGTGATGAGAGGGAAGGAGGCTCTGGGGCCTCAGGGCCTACTGTATACTCCTGTGTGACTCTGAACCGGAGGCTTCAGAGTTCAGTCATGATGCTAGGTCTCTCCCAGTCCTTTCTGAGCCCTGCTGGGGAGTCAGCAGGGTGAGGGTCTTTTCCAGTCCAGCTTTAGTCTATGCCGTCTTTCCTTGGCTGAAGGCAAGGCTGCTTCCATCCCCTTCAAGCCTCAAGCTTCAAAGTCTGGGTGGTGCTGCGCTCCTGTGGTGAGTACCAAGGGGCCTGCTGTGGGATCTGACACCTCCTTGTTTCCTCAGGGTCAAGGAGCTCAGCCCCCACAGTGGGCCCAGTGGAGAACAGTCGATTCAAATGGAAACAGAAGAGATGGAAGCCTGCTCTAACGGGGCACTGATTCCAGGCAATGTAAGGGGCAGGATGGGGCCAAGTAAGACAGATGTGTGGCCTGCTGAGGTGGCAACTGGGTCACACAATTGTCTCTTCTTTTGGCCCCCTCAGTTATCCAAGGAAGAGGAGGAACTGTCTTCCCAGTTGTCCAGCTTTAATGAAGCCATGACTCAGATCAGGGAGCTGGAGGAGAGGGCTGTGGAAGAGCTTAAGGAGATCATACAGGTAGGCAGCTGGCCCTGGCCAGGGAGCTGGATGGTCACCCCAGCACAGCCCTCAGAATGCTCCACACCATTCCCAGAACATGACCTGGGCCTTATTCCCACAGGTGTTAAGGTTGAGGTGGCAAGAAGCAGCCCTCTACACCAGCACTCCTTAATTCTTTGCCCATTAACTCGGCTGTTCTAATTATCACATCCCCTTCTGCAGGCTGGCACACATAAGTTTTCTGACACCACCCTAACCAGAGCTAGTCTCTCCTCCGTGTTCCTGATTGAGGATTTGGAGGGTGACCCATATGCACAGATCTTGTCTTGTTTTTTTTGGTGAATGTTGCAGCTTTTGTGCTGAAATCAAGGGCCAAAAGCATGAAGTATAGCTAATAGGCCCTAAGGTAAGACTTGAGATCAATCCTGACTCTTCCATTAACAAGCTGATTTCCTTGTAAAGGTCATTTAGCCTCACTGGGCCTCAGTTTTTGCATCTCTAAAATAGTCAAGGTAGGATGGCTGTATTTGAGGATTTGGTAATATGCTTGTTTTTTTTCTTTTTTTTTTCTAAGCACTGTGAAGGAAAAGTAATATGCTTATAAAGCATCAGCACAGTGCCCAGTGTGTGGTCAGGGTTTAGTAAGTGGTAGGTTCCACTGCTACTGTAATCCCTACTGAGGAAGAGCAAGTGACAGGGAGGCAGGGCGCTCAGAGGATTGCAGAGCAGGAAGGAAGAACTTGGGGCAAGTTTAACTGAGGAGGAACTGTGAAGGATAAGTGCTCAGGCATGGCCTCCCCTTCCTGGAGTGCTCAGGGTTACAAAGTTTTGAAACAATATGGCACTTTGAGGATAAATGAGAGGCTAAGCGTGGTTAGAGCAAAAGGAGTGAACAGGTGATGGAGGGTGATTAAGACTGTGGACAGGTCAGCAGGGATCTGATGCTAAAGAGCCTTCTAGATGGTTCATCTCACAGGCCTGGACTGCATCATGAGGGCAGTGGAAGCCTTTGGAGGGTGTTAAGCAGAGTGGTGACATGGGCATATCAGAGCTTTAGATATATCGTGTGGCCACCATGTGGAGCCTGCTTTGGAGGCTTGGGAAAAGCAAAGGTAGAGGCAGTGAGGAGATTGTTGGAAAGGGTTCAAGAGAAACTAGTGCCAGCCAGGCACAGTGGCTCACGCCTGTAATCCTAGCACTCTGGGAGGCCAAGGCAGGTGGATCATGAGGTCAGGAGTTCAAGACCAGCCTGACCAACATGGTGAAACCGTGTCTCTACTAAAAATGCAAAAACTTAGCAGTGTGGTGGCGTGCGCATGTAATCCTAGCTACTCAGGAGGCTGAGGCAGGAGAATTGCTTGAACCTGGGAGGCATGGGAGGCAGAAGTTGCAGTGAGCTGAATTCGCACAACTGCCCTCCAACCTGAGTGATAGAGCAAAACTCCGTCTCAAAAGAAGAGAGAAACTAGTGCCTAGACCAAGCTGTGTCTGTGGCCATGGGATTGGAATGAGGGCATGCGATTCAGGAACCATTTAGATATACAAGCATCAGAATCTTACATGTACCTCCCCCTCCCCCTCCCTCAAAATATGTACTCTATATATATGTTTTTGTTTCTCACTCTGTCACCCAGGCTAGTGTGTAGTGGCTCAATCTCGGTTCACTGCAGCCTCCACCTCCCAGGTTCAAGCAATTCTCCTGTCTCAGCCTCCCAAGTAGCTGTGATTACAGGCATGCACCACCATGCCCAGCTAATTTTGTAGTTTTAGTAGAGACGGGGTTTCTCCATGTTGGTCAGACTGGTCTCGAACTCCTGACCTCAGGAGATCCACCCATCTCAGCTTCCCAAAATGCTGGGATTACAGGCATGAGTCGTTGCACCCAGCAATATATGTTATTTAAAAAGAATCATTTGGCCAGGTGCAGTGGGTCATCCCTGTAATCCCAACACTTTGACAGGTTAAGGCGGATCACTTGAGCCCATACAACCAGCCTAGGCAACATGGTGAGGCCCCATCTCCACACAAACTAAAAATAAATATCCCAAGGTGATGTGTGCAGCAAAAATAATAAATAAAAAGAACTACTTAGGGAACAGAATTAAAAGGATTTGTTGACAAACAGAGTGAAAGAATAAAGTCACTTTGCCTGGGCATGATGGTTCACGCCTGTAATCCCAGCACTTTGGGAGGCCGAGATGGGCAGATTACTAGATTACTGGTTCAAGACCAGCCTGGCCAATATGGTGAAACCCCGTCTCTACTAAAAATACAATTATCTGAGTGTGGTGGGGTGTGCCTGTAATCCCAGCTACTCGGGAGGCTGAGACAGGAGAATCACTTGAACCTGGGAGGCGAAGGTTGCAATGAGCCGAGATCATGCTACTGCACTTCAGCCTGGGTGACAGAGTGAGACTCCATCACACACACACAAAAAGGAATAAAGTCACTGAAATTTCTGGCTTGGGCATCAGGACCAATGATGCATTTATTTGACATAGGAGATGGGGATAAGTTTAAGGTAGGAAGAGGATGAATTCAAGCTAGGGATTTCCTTGGGGAAAGGGTCAGCAGGCAGGGTATGGGCCATGGACCAGAGGTAAGGCATCTTACACAGGTGTCTGCATTGCAGTTGGTAGGACCCCAGGAATGATATGCTAAATGGTTATTGAACTGACAAGGTCCTCCCTATGTTGTAGCAAGGACCAGGCTGGCTTGAGCTCTCTGCAATGACTGAGCAGCCGGACTATGACCTGGAGACCTTTGTGAACAAGGCGGAATCTGCTCTGGCCCAGCAAGCCAAACACTTCTCAGCCCTGCAAGGTGGGTGTGGCTGAATGGGGTACAGGTGGACAATGGTGGCCTCTGCTGGCTCTTGGGCAGCTGCAGATGACGGCAGCTCTGCCCTGAGTAAATGGGGGTTCCTCAGACTCTCACTAACCCCATATCTACCACCACCTCTTTCTTCCAGATGTCATCAAGGCCTTGCGCCTGGCCATGCAGCTGGAAGAGCAGGCTAGCAGACAAATAAGCCGTAAGAAACGGCCCCAGTGATGACTGCAAATAAAGAACTGTTTGGTTTGACACACAGCCTCTTCCCCAACCCTCCCCAGAAAACTTTGGGCACCGGATGGGTCTAGGCAGGGTCTTAACTGGGACAGCTTCTGGCAAATGCCAAGTATGGGGGCATCTGGGCCCAGGGCAGCTGGGGAGAGGGTCAGAGTGACATGGGACACTCCTTTCCTTTTCCACAGTTGTCACCCTTGAGGGAGGAAGGAGCTCTTAGTCACCTTTTCATGTTGCCCTTCTTTCCATCGAGGGGAATGCTCTCAGCATAGAGCTTTCTCAGCAGTTGACTGGCTGCTGGTGGAGGGCTCCCTGGGGTTGTCCTGGCTCTGGGGAGAGAAATGGAGCCTTTAGTCCAGCGCTTTGCTGGCTCTAAACCTTCTACACCTTTGGTCTACAGCTTTGGCACTGAATGTCTTTCTTGTACTTTAAAAATATTTTTCTGAGACCTCTTTCTACCTTACTGTCTTCCTAGAGATCCAAGAGGATCCCTATTGTTTTGTTTTATGTGTTTATACATTGTATGTAACAATAAAGAGAAAAAAAAATCAGCTGTTTAAGTGTGTGGAAAGGGCCCAGGATGTGTCTGAGCCTTCTGGGACTAAGGACATGACTGTACCTTTGGCCTCTGGGTAGTACTGATTCTGTACTCTTTCCAGGAGGCCATATCCATGCCTGTAGTTCCAGTGACAAGCTGAAGACTTATGACTTATTTAATGTCTATGAGATGCTTATTAAGATGGCAACTGGGTGCAGTGGCTCACGCCTGTAATCCCAGAGCTTTGGGAAGTTGAGGCGGGTGGATCACAAGGTCAGGAGTTCAAGACTAGCCTGGCCAACATGGGGAAACCCCATCTCCACTAAAAATACAAAATTAGCCGGGTGTGGTGGCTGATGCCTGTAATCCCAGCTACGCAGGAGGCTGAGGCAGGAGAATCGCTTGAATCCGGGAGGCAGAGGTTGCAATGAGCCAAGATCACACCATGGCACTCCAGCCTGGGCAAAAGAGCGAAACTGTCTCAAGAACAAAAAAAAAAGAAAGAAGATGTCACCCTATTACAGTCAGCCCAGGGCCTATTGAAACATTCTGTGGGGTTGAGGCCAGGAATCTCCCTGATTGAGGGCTCCCTAAACACACATTTGATTGTATGGTTCCCAGGCTTAAACCTTTTAGTGGCACCTCATTACCATTCACACAAAGGCTGAAGAAAGCACTTTACACTGGACAGGGAAGGATCCGAAGGGAAATACCAATTTGGTCTTGACAAAATAGTCTGCCCAGTGACCTGGGGACCCAGTCATAGGGCATGAAGTGTTTAGGAACTGGAGGATTCTAGAGTCCATGTCATGGAGCATATCTGAATGGTAATGAGGTACCACTAAAAGGTTTAACCTGGGAGCCATACATCCAAATGTGTGTGTGGAAAGCCATTAGAGAGACTTCTGTCCTCAAGCGATCCTCCTACCTCAGCCTCCCAAAGTGCTGAGATTACATGCATGAGCCACCACACTATGCCAGATGTTCACTTTTATTTCTAGTTTGTTGAGTGTTTTTTGTGGGGGTTTTTTTGTTTTTTGGTTTTTTTTGATATGGAGTCTCTCGCCAGGCTAGAGTGCAGTAGCATGATCTCAGCTCACTGCAGCCTCTGCCTCCTGGGTTCAAGTGATTTCTCCTACGTCAGCCTCCTGAGTAGCTGGGACTACGGGCACGCACCGCCACACCTGGCTCATTTTTGTATTTTTAGCAGCAATAGAGTTTCACCATGTTGGCCAGGATGGTCTTGATCTCCTGACCTCATGATCCTCCCAAAGTGCTGGGATTACAGGAGTGAGCCACCGCGCCTGGCCTGTTGAGTGAGTGTTTTTATTGCCAAAAGGTAGTGGATTTTGTCAAATGCTTTCTCTGTGTTTTGAAGTGATCATGTGGGTTTTTTTCTTCCTTTACTCCATTAATATGGTGTATTAAACCTGGAAAATCCAAGTAAACATAATGTGTGAGTAGAACAATAACTTGCTTGAATATTTAAGTGCCATTTAAATGTTTATTGAGTTCTATACTTTGGGAGGCCAAGGCAGGCAGATTGCTTGAGTGAGCTCAGGAGTTCAAGACCATCCTGGGCAACAAAGTGAGACCCAGTCTTGGCTGGGCACTATGGCTCATGCCTATAAACCCAGCATTTTGGGAGGCTAACGTGGGTGGATCACTTGAGGCCAGGAGTTGGAGACCAGCCTGGCCGACATGGTAAAACCCTGTCTCTACTAAAAATACAAAAATGAGCTGGGTGTGGTGGTGCATAATCCCAGCTAGTTGGGAGGCTGAGGCAGAATAATTGCTTTAATCCAGGATGTGGAGGCTGCAGTGAGCTGAGATGGCGCCATTGCACTCCAGCCTGGGCAACAGCAAGACTATTGTCTCAAAAAAAAACAAATGAGAGGGGGCTGGGTGTGGTGGCTCATGCCTGTAATCCAAGCACTTTGGAGGCCAAGGCGGGCGGATCACCTGAGGTCAGGAGTTCAAGACCAGCCTGACCAACATGGTGAAACCCCGTCTTTAAAAAATAAATAAATAACAAATGAGAGACCCAATCTCTACAGAAAATACAAAAATGAGCCAGGTGGCACGTGCCACCACTGTGGTCCCAGTTCCTTGGGAGGCTAACGTGGGAGGATGGCTTATGCTTAGAGGTACAGGTTGCAATGAGCTGAGATTGCAGCATTGCACTCCAGCCTGGATGACAGAGCCAGTCCCTGTATTTTAAAAAAACATTGAGTGCTTACTAAATAGCAGGCATTATTCTATGTATAGGTGTTAGAAATATGGCAGTGAACAAGACCAAGTTTCTACCCTCATGCACATTGTATTTCAGTGGAGAAAACAGATAATATGCATGTAAACAAATGGTAGGTAATACTAAGCGGGTGGAGAAAAATAAGAGACTTCCTACTTTAGAAAGCAGGCTCATTAGTGATAGATTGGCAGGAAAAACAAAAAAGAAATCAGGCTCAGAACTCCAGCCTGAGCAGTATAGTGAGACCCTCTGTCTAAAATTAAAAAAAAAAAAAACAGGCTCAGAAAAGGTCTCCTAGTGTAGAGGGGTGACATTTTGAGCAGAGACTTGAATGAATTGAAGGAGCCATGCTAGAGCATTTCCTGCCAGAGCAAGAAGGCCTGAGCAATGTCCATGTGCCTGGAGTTGAGAGAGGGGGAGAGGTAGGAGATAAGAAAAGAGATAAGCAGAGGCCTAACACTTGGGTTGTCTAGGCCTAAGTAAGGAATTTAGATTTTATTCTAAATGTGCTGGGAAGCCACTGGAAAAAGGGATAGGCCAGGTGTGGTGGCTCACACCTGTAATCCTAGCACTTTAGGAGGCTGAGGCTGGCGGATCACTTGAGGTCAGGCGTTTCAGACCACCCAGGCCAACACAGTAAAATCCTATCTCAACTAAAAATACAAAAATCAGCTGGGCAAAAAAAAAAAAAAATAGCTGGGCACGTGGCACATGCCTGTAATCACAGCTACTAGAGAAGGTAGTAGCTGAGACAAGAGAATCGCTTGAACCTGGGAGGCGGAGGTTGCAGTGAGCCAAGATCGTGCCATTCCACTCCAGCCTGGGAGACAAGAGTGAAACTCCATCTCAAAAAAAAAAAAAAAAAAGCTTTGGGCCAGGCGTGGTGGCTCACGCCTGTAACCCAAGCACTCTGGAGGCCAAGGCGGGCAATCACCTGAGGTCAGTAATTCAAGACCAGCCTGACCAACATGGTGAAACCCCGTCTTTAAAAAAATAAAATAAAAAATTTTTAAAAAATAGAAAAAAGCTTTGGGAGGCTGAGGCAGGCAGATCATGAAGTCAGGAGATCGAGACAATCCTGCCCAACATAGTGAAACCCCATCTCTACTAAAAATATAAAAATTAGCTGAGTATGGTGGCATGTGCCTGTAATCCCAGCTACTTGGTATATAGCTACTTTTAGTGTGCAGCTGTGGTACACTAAAAGTTGGGAGGCTGAGGTGGAAGAATCGCTTGAACCCAGGAGGCGGAGGTTGCAGTGAGCTGAGATTGCGCCACTGCACTCCAGCCTGGCAACAAAGCAAGACTCCAACTCAAAAAAAAAAAACAAATCAAGTTTTTGTCTGGGCGCGGTGGCTCACGCCTGTAATCCCAGTACTTTGGGAGGCCAAGGCAGGTGGATTACAAGGTCAGGAGTTCAAGACAAGCCTGACCAAGATGGTGAAACCCCGTCTTTAAAAAAGAAAAAAAAAACCGTTTTTTCCCACTGTACTGCACAGAAACTGCTCTTGCCAATATCACCAAGGACTTTCAGGTTACTAAATCCAATAATCACCTTTTTTTTTCTTTGAGATGGAGTTTCGCTCTTGTCCAGGCTGGAGTGCAGTGTAGCAATCTCAGCTCATTGCAACCTCTGCCTCCCAGGTTCAAGCAATTCACCTGCCTCCGCCTTCAGAGTAGCTGGGACTACAGGCACCCACCACCACACCTGGGTAATTTTTGTATTTTTAGTAGAGATGGGGTTTCGCCATGTTGGCCAGGTTGGTCCTGAACTCTTAACCTCAGGTGATACACTCCCTCAGCCTTCCGAAGTGCTGGATTACAGGCATGAGCCACCAGAGCCACCACACCTGGCCTAATAATCACTTTTTAGTCCTCATTTTAACTAGCTTTCACAGCAGCATATTAAGCTATGGCAGCACCCTGAGGTGGCTTTCCTCTTACCACTGGAATTGCTCTTTCTGTGTCCTTTGCCAGCTATTTTTCTCTATCTGGCCTCGAAATGTTGACATTCCTTTTTTTGTGTGTGTGTGATGGAGTTCCACTCGTTGCCCAGGCTGGAGTGCAATGGCACAATCTCAGCTCACTGCAACCTCCGCCTCCTAGGTTCAAGTGATTCTCATGCCTCAGCCCCCTGAGTTATTGGGATTACTGGCATGTGCCACCACACCTGGCTAATTTTGTATTTTCAGTAGAGATGGGGTTTCGCCATGTTGGCCAGGCTGGTCTCAAACTCCTGACCTCAAGTGATCAGACTATCTTGGCCTCCCAGTATGCTGGAAATTATAGTCATGAGCCACCAAGCCTAGCTGAAATGTTGACATTCCTAAAGCCTTAGACCTATGCCTCTTTCTTATATTTCTTTAAAAAAGAAAAAAAAAAGACAGCTGGAGCGGCTGCTTAGGTCAATTCTTTGTTTTTTTTTTGACACAAGGTCTTGCTCTGTTGACCAGGCTGGAGTAGAGTGGCACGATCATAGCTCACTGTAACCTTGAATTGCAGGCTCAAGCCATCCCATAGCCTCATCCTCCCTAGTAGCCAGGACTACCAGCACACAACACCATGCCTGGCTCCTACTTTTTTTTTTTTTTTGGATACAGAGTCTTGCTCTGCTGCCAGGCTGGAGCCCAGTGACCCAATCTCAGCTCACTGCAACCTCCACCTCCCAGCCAGGTTCAAGCAATTCTCCTGCCTCAGCCTCCTGAGTAGCTGGGACTACAGGCATATGCCACCACCCCCAGCTAATTTTTATATTTTAGTGCAGAAAGGGTTTGACCATGTTGGCCCGGATTATCTTGATCTCTTGACCTCATGATCCACCCGCCTCGGCCTCCCAAAGTTCTGGGATTACAGGTGTGAGCTACGGCACCTGGCCTCCTACATATTCTTTTTTGTTGTTGTTATTTTTTTTCTTTGTTTCTTTTTTCTTTTTTTTTGGTTTGTTTTTGTTGTTGTTCCCTGCATATTCTTTTTAAGAAATGTTGTCTGGGCCAGGTGTGGTGGCTCATGCCTGTAATCCAAGCACTTTGGAGGCCAAGGCGGGCGGATCACCTGAGGTTGGGAGTTCAAGACCAGCCTGACCAACATGGTGAAACCCCTGTCTTTAAAAAAATAAATAAATAAATAAATAATAAAATAAAATAAAGAAATGTTGTCTGGGCACAGTGGCTCACGCCTATAATCCCAGCACTTTGAAAGGCTGAGGCAGGCAGATCACCAGGTCAGGAGTTCAAAACCAGCCTGGCCAAGATGGTGAAACCTTGTCTCTATTAAAAATGCAAAAAATTAGCTGGGTGTGGTGGCAGGCACCTGTAATCCCAGCTACTCAAGAGTCTGAGGCAGGAGAATCACTTGACCTGGGAGGCAGAGGTAGCAGTGTGCCAAGATTGCACCACTGCATTCCAGCCTGGACAACAGAGCAAGACTCCATCTCAAAAAAAAATATTAAAAGACTATAGGGATCATTTCTATAGTTTGTTGCTAGAGAAGATTCTCTGAACATGTAGAGCACTGTACAAAAACCAAATCAAAATGGATTAAAGACTTAAATCTAGGCCAGGCACGGTGGCTCAGACCTGTAATCCCGGCACTTTGGGAGGCTGAGGTGGCTGGATCTCCTGAGTTTAGGAGTTTGAGACCAGCCTGGCCAACATGCCAAAAAATAGTCTCTACTAAAAATACAAAAATTATCCAGGCATGGTGGCACATGTCTGTAATCCCAGCTACTCAGGAGGCTGAGGAGGAAGAATTGCTTGAACCCAGGAGGCAGAGGTTGCAGTGAGCCGGGATCCCCCATTTCACTCTAGACTGAGTGACAAAAGCGAGACTCCATCTCAAAAAAAAAAAAAGGCTTAAATCTAAGATCTCAAACTATGAAACTACTACAAGAAAACATTGGGAGAAATTCCTTGAGCAATACCCGATAAGCACAGGCAACTAAAGCAAAAATGGACAAATGGAATCATATCAAGTTAAGCTTCTGCACAGCAAAGGAAACAATAAAGAGACAACCCACACGTATTTGCAAACTACCAATCTGGCAAGAGATTCATAACCAGAATATTTAAGGAGCTCAACTCTACAGGAAAATAACTAATAATCCAATCAAAACATGGGCAAAAGATTTGAATAGACATTTCTCAAAGACATACAAATGGCAAATAGGCATATGAAAAGGTGCTCAACATCATGGATCATCAGAGAAATGAAAATAAAACCTACCATGAGATATCATCTCACCCCAGTTCAAATGGCTTATATCCAAAAGACAGGCAATCACAAATGCTGGAGAGGATTTGGAGAAAAGGGAACTCTCGTACACTGTTACTGGGAATGTAAATTAGTACAACCACTATGGAGAACAGTTTGGAGGTTCCTCCACTAGGTATATACTCGAAAGGAAATCAGACTGGGAACGATTGCTCACGTCTGTAATCCCAACACTTTGGGAGGCCAAAGTGGGTGGATCACTTGAGGTTAGGAGCTCAAGACCAGCCTGGCCAAGATGGTGAAACCCCGTCTTTATTACAAATACAAAAATTTGCTGGGCATGGTGGCCCATGCTTGTAACCCCAGCTACTTGGCAAGCTGAGGCAGAAGAATTGCTTGAACTGGGGAGATGAAGGTTGTAGTGAGTTGAGATTACACCACTGCACTCCAGCCTGGGCAACAGAGCAAGACTGTCTCAAAAAAAAAAATTAAAGTTGGCCGGGTGCAGCGGCTCACGTCTGTAACCCCAGCACTTTGGGAGGCCGAGGTGGGTGGATCACCTGAGGTCAGGAGTTCAAGACTAGCCTGGCCATCATGGTGAAACCCCATCTTTAAAAAAAAAAAAAAAAAATTAAAGTTAAAAAAGATGAGCCAGGTGCAGTGGCTCATGCCTGTAATCCCAACACTTTGGGAGGCCAAGGTGAGCGGATCACCTGAGGTTGGGAGTTCGAGACCAGCCTGACCAACATGGAGAAACCCCATCTCTGCTAAAAATACAGAATCAGCTGGGCGTGGTGGCACATGCCTGTAATCCCAGCTACTTGGGAGGCTGAGGCAGGAGAACTGCCTGAACCTGGGAGGCAGAGTTTGCAGTGAGCTGAGATCACACCACTGCACTCCAGCCTGGGTGACAGAGAAAGACTCCATCTAAAAAAAAAAAATGGATACAATGTGGTACATATGAATTATAAAAACAGAGAATAAAGAAAAAGAAAAAAACATAGTACATATACACAATGGATTACTATTCAGCCATAAAAAAGAATGAGATCCTGTCATTTGCAACAACATGGGTGGAACTGGAGGTCATGTTAAGTGAAATAAGCTGGGTACAGAAAGACAAATGTATACAGAGAATCGTATGTTCTCACTTATTTGTGGGATCTAAACAAACAATTGAACTCATAAACCTAGAGTGCAGAAGGATACTTACCAGAGGCTAGGAAGGGTAGTGGGAGGGTAGCAGGGCAGCGGGGATTGCTAATGGGTACAAAAATTAAATGTCAGAATAAATAAAACCTATTTGATAGCAAAATGGTGACTATAATCAATAGTAACTTAATTGTATACTTTATTTTTTTGAGATGGAGTCTTACTCTGTCACCCAGGCTGAAGTGAGTGCATCGGTGCCATCTTGGCTCACTATAACCTTCACCTCCCTGGTTCAAGCAATTCTTCTGCCTCAGCCTCCGGAGTTGCTGGGATTACAGGCACCCGCCACCACGCCCAGCTAATTTTTTTTTTTGTATTTTTAAGTAAAGACAGGATTTCACCATGTTGGCCAGGCTGGTCCGAACTCCTGACCTCAGGTGATCCACCCACCTTGGCCTCCCAAAGTGCTGGAATTACAGGCATGAGTCACCGAACCTGGCCAGGGTTCAAGCTATTCTTATGCCTCAGTCTCCCGAGTAGCTGAAATTACAGGTGCCCGCCACCACACCCAGCTAACTTTTGTATTTTTGGTAGAGACGGTATCTCGCCATGTCGGCCAGGCTTGTCTTGAACTGCTGGCCTTAAGTGACCTCAACCTCCCAAAGTGCTGGGATTAATTGGATTGTTTGTAATTTATGGGATAAATGCTTGAGGGGATGGATATCCCATTCTCCATGATGTGCTTACTTCACATTGCATGCTTGTTACAAAACATCTCATGTACTCCATAAATATATATATATCTACTATGTACCCACAGAGATTATAATTTTTTTTTTATAGAGACAGGGCTTCACCATGTTGGTCAGGCTGGTCTTGAACTCCTGACCTCAGGTGATCCACCCGTCTCAGCGTCCCAGTGCTGGGATTACAGGCTTGAGCCACCAGGCCCAGCCTTTTTTTTTTTTTGAAACGCAGTCTCGCTCTGTCACCCAGGATGGAGTGCAGTGGCTCAGTCTTGGCTCACTGCAGTCTCCGCTTTCTGGGTTCAATTGATTCTCCTGCCTCAGCCTCCCAGAGTAGCTGACACTAACGGTTCGTGACACCACGCCGGGCTAAGTTTTGTATTTTTTTTGGTAGAGACTTGGTTTCACCATGTTGGCCAGGCTGGTCTCGAACTCCTGACCTCGTGATCCTCCTGCCTCGGCCTCCCAAAAGTGCTAAGATTACAGGCATGAGCCACCTCGTCCAGCCTAAAACATTTTTTTAATTAAAAAATATATATCCTTCTAGCTCAGAAAAAAGTTAGCTGACCCCTCCTTTACACTCTTTCTAAGCTCCGTTCATTTTGGTGGCTTTAATTAATTACCATTTATAAACCAACGATTCCCAAAATAACATCTTCAGTGCTGATCCCTTATAAGGATGACCAGTCATGAATATTCAGCTTCCTACCTGTCTTTCCCACTTACATGACTTAGCAAAATCTCAAAATGAACGTGTCCAGAACAGCTCCTACCTAGGCCTAACCCATCTCAGTAAATCGTCCCAATATTTATCCAACTGATCAAGTGAGACTTTTAAGAATCCTTACTGGCCGGAAGCGGTGCCTCACGCCTGTACTCCCAGTACTCTGGGAGGTCGGGAGTTCGAGACCAGCCTGACCAACATGGAGAAACTCCGTCTCTACTAAAAATACAAAATTAGCTGGGCATGGTGGCGCATGCCTGTAATCCCAGCTACTCGGGAGGCTGAGGCAGGAGAATCGCTTGAACCCGGGAGGGGGAGGTTGCGATAAGCCGAGATCGCGCCACTGCACTCCGGACTGGGCAACAAACGCGAAACTCTGTTTCAAAAAAAAAAAAAAATCCTTGACACTGCCCTCTCCCTCAATCCCCATGGCCAATCTACCACCAAACCCTTCAAAACAAAACCAAGTCCACACTCGTTTCCAGCTCCACTGCCTTCCACCCTTTTCCAACGCATCCGCACCCACATCTCATCCTAAACGACTGCAGCAGCCTCTGAAACGAGTCAACAAGTGCGCATTTGCAGATGCCGCAGACTCCCCTCCCCCAGCCCAGGGTCTGACGGGGGTCAGCAGAGCGTCGACAGCGCAAGCGCCCTTCCCGGGCCCACGGCCCGAGGCGCGGCAGTAGACACGTAAGTCTCGTCGCCCGACGTAGTTTCGGCGCTCAGAAATAACGTAAAGGTGGGGGCGGGGCAGCGTTTTACTAACCGGACCGTGAATCTGCGCGGTTTCTCTTTCCAGCCAGCGCCGAGCGATGGGTGAGTGTCGCTCTGCTTAGAGGCGGGTGATTGGGGGGTGAGTGCAATCCGGCCCCATCTTGCTTCACAGCCTACTTAGGAGTCCAGGCGCCCCGACCCCCAGCCAGGAAAAGCCACCTAAGAGGAGCAGCCCTCGGGCTTCGGCCGCCGAGCCTCTCTCGGGGGGCTGCGAAGGGCTGCGGGCTGCGGGCTGCGGGCTCCAAGCGGCGCCAACATGGCTGCCGCGAGAAGTAGGCCCCGGCCGGGCCGCACGTGTATGATGACAATTCCGTGATGCTGCAGACTCCCGAGTGCGCGGTGGGGAAGCCAACCTTGGAGAGCTGAGCGTGCGGCCCGCCAGGCGCGGGGGTCCGGAGCTGGCGAGTCGCCAACACCGACTCCCAGTGACTCAAGCTTCCGTCCCCGTTTCCACATGTAGGCATCTCTCGGGACAACTGGCACAAGCGCCGCAAGACCGGGGGCAAGAGAAAGCCCTACCACAAGAAGCGGAAGTATGAGTTGGGGCGCCCGGCTGCCAACACCAAGGTGGGTGCGGGCTTATACCTGGCCGCCCGGGAGGTCGCCTTCCCCTGCTTTCCAGCGTTCTCGGGTCTCTCCGTGTGACGGTTGTGCGTTCTTTCTGTAGTAAGGCCTGGGTGTTCTCCCCCTGTTTGCTTGTTAGATAAGTACCAAAGAGGAATGCTCCCTCAGGCTCCCATCCCCGGAGCTTAGGGTCTCAGACAGATACTGTGTGGGGACTTGAGCTTCTGGAGAGGGCGGTGCCTCGCGTAACAGTCAGAAGCCTGGTCTTTTGTTTTTTTTACAGAGGCTTAATTTTCAGAGTTTGGGGTCAGGCTTTCCTCTTGGAGGCAAATAGGGTGATGAAAAAGAATCCTTAGGCGTGGTTGTGGCCGTCTTGGTCACTTGTGTGCCACTTGCCAATGCTAGGACATGTCATAGTTACACTGACTGTTGCCTCCTCCCCGCCCTGGTTCTTCTCCCTCTTTTGCCTTGCTCTCCTTGGTAACCCTAGTTCCTGTCACCTTCTGTTTTCCAGATTGGCCCCCGCCGCATCCACACAGTCCGTGTGCGGGGTGGTAACAAGAAATACCGTGCCCTGAGGCTGGACGTCGGGAATTTCTCCTGGGGCTCAGAGTGTGAGTGAAGCCCTTTGGGAGTGGGTGGGAAAACTCACCTAAACCGCCTTTTTTCTTTTTGTCTCTCTCTTTTTTTTTTTTTTTTAAGAGACGGGGTCTCGCTATGTTGCCCAGGCTGGAGTGCAGTAGCTATTCACAGGCTCGATCCCACTGCTGATCAGCACGGGAGTTTTGACCTGCTCTGCTTCTGACCTGGGCGGGTTCACCCCTCCTTAGGCAACCTGGTGATATAGCACTCTCAGGAGGTGACCATATTGATGCCAAACTAAATGCGGATACCCAATCGGCATAGGGCGCTACAGCCCAGAATTCCTCTCCAGCCTCAGCCTCTCGAGTAGCTGGGACTACGGGCATGCACCACCTAGCCCAGCCACCTAAACCTTCTTAAGATTCAGCAGTGGTGGCTCATGCCTGTAATCCCACAACTTTGGGAGGCCAAGGCGGGTAGATCACCTGAGGTCAGGAGTTGGAGACCAGCCTGGCCAACATGGCGAAACCTCATCTATACTAAAAATATTTTTTAAATTATCCCGGCATGGTAGCATGCGCCTGTAGTCCCCGCTACTTGGGAGGCTGAGGCACAAGAATTGCTTGAACCCAGGAGTTGGAGGTTGCAGTGAGCTGAAATTGCCCACTGCAGCACTCCAGCCTGGGCAACAGAGCGAGATTCTGGAGTGCTTTTAGCAGGAGGTCTGTGGCTTAGACCAAAGCATTTGAAGTTTCTCATTGCTGAAAGATCTTGAGGTAGCTGGAGAGTTCTCTCCACCCAGGCTGTCCTGTTCTGATCTCTTTTTTTTTTTTGAGACAGGGTCTCTGTTGCTCAGGCTGAAGTGCCAATGGCACGATCTTGGCTCATTGCAAACTCTGCCTCTTGGGTTCAAGTGATTCTCCTCCCTCAACCTCCCCAGTAGCTGGGATTACAGTCATGTGCCATCACGCCTGGCTAATTTTTATATTTTTAGTAGAAACTGGGTGAAACCATGTTGGCCAGACTGGTCTCAAAACTCCTGGCTTCAAGTGATCCACCCACCTCGGCCTACCAGAGTGCTGGGATTACAGGCAGGAGACACCACACCCCACCTGCTCTGATCTGTTAACTCTGCAGCCTGAGAGATTGGGGCTGATAAAGACTGTGGTTTCCAAACATCACTAGAAATGTGGGTTAGGGGTTTGTGGAAGACTGATGGCCCATGGCTCCTAAAGACTGAGAGTTCCCTTGTTTCTCCTTAAGGCCTCACGGAGCTGAAGAACCTGGAGGAGGGCGCCAGGGCAATTTTGTCCTCCAGTTTACTTGATTCCAAATTTCTCCTGTGAGCAGGTTGTACTCGAAAAACAAGGATCATTGATGTTGTCTATAATGCGTCTAATAACGAGCTGGTCCGTACCAAGACCCTGGTGAAGAATTGCATCGTGCTCATCGACAGCACGCCGTACCGACAGTGGTACGAGTCCCACTATGCGCTGCCCCTGGGCCGCAAGAAGGGAGCCAAGCTGGTGCGTATTACTTCCCTGTAAGGGTTGCGGGGTGGGCAGCCTGACTACAGCCTTCTCGTGATGAAAACTGTTCAGTTCTGCTACTGAAGGGAGAGGGATGAGAGCCTTTAGGCTGAGGAAGGCCAGCACTGGGGTATGCAGGGTTCAAGAAGGCTCCCATGGCCTGCCTTCCCTGAGCTCATCTATTTGTATCCCCTTCTCAGACTCCTGAGGAAGAAGAGATTTTAAACAAAAAACGATCTAAAAAAATTCAGAAGAAATACGACGAAAGGAAAAAGAATGCCAAAATCAGCAGTCTCCTGGAGGAGCAGTTCCAGCAGGGCAAGCTTCTGGGTGAGATGGCTGTTGTGTTGGAGGTGGGGGTGTTGCAGAGATGAGAGTGTGCCGTGGCATTTTTCCCTTGTCTCAGTTCCTTTGACTGCCAGCCTTGCGGTCTAAAGGGTTCATTGATAATAGCATCCGAGCACAAAGGGGAACCTTTGGTCACCCTATTAGTGTGAAGCTGAAATGGGAAGCATTGGGTAGTAGGGCCTGCATAGGCCCTCGCTTGGAGTTTAAGGAGTATTTTGGGAAGTCCCTGCCCAGGCTGAGGGGGCTGTCTCAGTGATGAAAACTTTGTCCAGTTCTGCTACTGACATTAAGTGACGATAAAGTGTGTCTGAGGAGACAGCGGGCTTCGTGCTTGCCCCCAGGATACCTGAAACTACAGAGATTCTTAAGGGGATGGAGAGGTTTCGGTGGAACCACCTTGTCATGGTGCTAAGGACCATGTACTCTCTTGCAGCGTGCATCGCTTCAAGGCCGGGACAGTGTGGCCGAGCAGATGGATATGTGCTAGAGGGCAAAGAGTTGGAGTTCTATCTTAGGAAAATCAAGGCCCGGAAAGGCAAATAAATCCTTGTTTTCTTTCTTCACCCATGTAATAAAGGTGTTTATTGTTCTGTTCACATATTTGTGTTGCCTATTTGTTTCTCTGCTTTTCTTCTTGGCCCTGCAAAATTGATGAGATACAGTGGCTGCAACCCCTTGCCTTAACTCTCTCTCCTGCTGTCCTGATCCAGGCTCACCACACTATAAAGTCCCTGTTCCCAACTCCATCTCCCCAAAGGCCAGATTTGTTATGTGGGCTATGTCTATAATGGAGGAACATTTCTCACCATGTTTTGGTGGGACTAGGGATGTTGCAGAGGCTATGAGAGGGGTATCTCAACCTTGGGGTTCAATTGTGTGCTGAGTCATGATTAGAATCTCAGGCTATGTTGCATCTATAAAGTTGTAAGGATCCTGCAACCATTGTAAGATTACCAGTGATTTCTGCTTTGCCTGGTCTCCCAAGGGTCACTTTTTTGACTTAAACTTGCCCTATCGAACCCTTAACTTTAGTCCTGACCTGGTAGACATCTGCACTTGGATTTTTTTTCTTTAAGACAGTCCCTCTCACCCAGGCTGGAGTGCAGTGGCATAATCATGATTCACTGCAGCCTTGAGATCTGGGCTCAAGTAATTCTGTGCCAGACTCCCAAGTAGCTGAGACTATAGGCACATGCCACTACACCTATTATTTATTTATTGGGTAGAGACAGGGTCTCATTTCATTGCCCAGGTCTTGAAATCCTGGGCTTAAGCAGTCTTCTCACCTTTGCCTCCCAAAGTGCTGGGTTTCAGGCATGAGCCACTACACCCAGCTTTACACTTGGGTTTTGTTTTTTGGATTTTTTTGACGACAGTCTCACGCAGTTGCCCAGGATGCATTGCAGTGGTGTGCAATCTTGGCTTACGGCAACCTCCACCTCATGGGTTCAAGTAATTCTCATGCTTCAGCCTTCTGAGTAGCTGGAATTACAGGCATGCACTGCCATGCCCAAGTAATGTTTTGTATTTTTAGTAGAGAGGGTTTCACTGTTGGCTAGGGTGGTCTCCAACTCCTGTTCTCAAGTAATCCACCTGCCTTGGCCTCCCAAAATGCTGGAATTAGGCATGAGCCACCATACCCAGCTTTGCGCTTGCATATTGTAATAGGGCTCTCAAAGGCCACCATTTTCAAAACCGGTATCTTGTCTGCTCCTACCTGCCATGTTCCTCAGTTTCAAGAGTCAGGGCCTCACACTTTTGGCCAGGCTGGAGTGCAGTGGAGCGATCATTGCTCAATACAGCTTCAATCTACTGAGTAGCTGGGACTACAGCTATGGTACAGGGCCCAGAATGATCATTTTCTTGTAGAGATGGGGTTTCATGTTTCCCAGGCTAATCCTGAGCTCCTGGGCTCTAGCAA
This sequence comes from Cacajao melanocephalus, assembly GCA_963573385.1. Classification (NCBI taxonomy): domain Eukaryota; kingdom Metazoa; phylum Chordata; class Mammalia; order Primates; family Pitheciidae; genus Cacajao; species Cacajao melanocephalus. Next base: position 32,895 of record CAUYLG010026318.1, on the reverse strand, counting down.
TCCTCCTGCCTTGGTCTCCCAAAGTGCTGGGATTATACACATGAGGCACCGCAACCAGCCAAAAAAAATTTTTTTTTTTTCAGATGGGAGTCTAGCTCTGTCACCCAGACTGGAGTGCAGTGGCGTGATCTCAGCTCACTGCAACCTCTTCTCCCAGGTTCAAGCAAATCTCTGCTTCAGCCTCCCAAGTAGCTGGGATTACAGGGGCCCACCACCACCATGCCCAGCTAATTTTTTTGTATTTTTAGTAGAGACGAGGTTTCATCATCTTGGCCAGGCTGGTCTTGAACTCGTGACCTCGTGATCCACCCGCCTCGGCCTCCCAAAGTGCTAGAATTACAGGCGTGAGCCACCATACCCGGCCTCAAGATTATATTTTTAATGTACAGCTTTCTATCTCATCAATGAAAATCCTTATCAAGTATGACAGTGTGATCTAGCTCCTACAGTGACTCCATCAATCACACAACCATCCTGGCTTAGTGAACATACATGTACACATGCTATACCCTTTGCTAGGCACACGCCTTCAAATATCCACCTGGGGCTGGACGCTGGGCATGGTGGTTCATGCCTGTAATCCCAGTACTTTGGGAGGCTTGCTTGAGGCCAGGAGATTGAGACCAACCTGGGCAACAAAGTGAGACCCTGTCTCTTAAAAAAAAAAAAAACACACATGGTTCATTCCCCTCCAGGTCTTTGCTATGTCACCCTAGTGAGTTCTTGCCAGATCACAATATTTTAAGTTGCAGTTGCCCTTCCAAACTGCCTTATACTTTGCCGATTTTTTCTTTATTCCTTAATCTGACAGTTTGCTCTCTTCCCTTTGGAATGTTACTTTAGGGAAACAAGGATACTTGTTTCCTGCTGTGTCTCTGGCACCTGGAAAAGTGTATGGACATACACTACGTACTCGAATAGATGCAAGATTAATTGGGAAAAAAGTCTTTAGATTTTATTAAGTTTGGCCAGTTTGGGAGGTTGAGGTGGGCGGATCACTTGAGGTCAGAAGTTAAAACCAGCCTGGCCAACATGGTGAAACCCATCTCTACCAAAGATATAAAAAATTAGCAGGGCATGGTGGCACGGATCTGTAATCCTAGCTATTCAGGAGGCTGAGGCATGAGAATCACTTGAACCTGGGGAGGCAGAGTTTGCAGTGAGCCAAGACATGTTCATAAAACCAGTGGGTTCTTTCTCTAAAATCTTGAAATCCGTCTACTCTCCATTTCTACCACCTTCACAGATGACCGTTCTCACTATGGAACAAGGCCTGTAAAAGCTGCCCAAAATAATCCTCAAATACCTTCTGAATGAATGGCTCTCATTGTAGGGTGCTACTGTCTCCACATTATAGATTTGGAAACTGTGGCTTAGTTAGAAATATTCACTATCCTGTGGACATACAGATGGAAGGAAGAAAAGCCAGCATTAGAATCCAGTCAACTGACCCTGCCAGAGGCTGGAGTCTACTCACTGCACCCTTGTGTCCCCCTCTGTCTTTGTTCTGGGATTTATCCTGTGGCCTTAATATTCAGTTTTGGCCTTCACTGATTTCTTTAGGTGGAGACTGGGACTTAGAAGGCAGGAATCTTAGAGGAGCATAATTTTACCACGATTACAATGTAGTGCTCTGTGGGAGACTATTTCCAGAAGGTTTTATTTTTTTGGAAACAAACAGTCTGGCTCTAACTGAGGGCTGGAGTGCAGTGACGTGATCTTGGCTCACTGCAACCTCTGCCTCCCAGGTTCAAGCAATTCTTGCGCCTCAGCCTCCCAAGCAGCTGGCATTACAGACATCCACCACCAAAATCAGCTGATTTTTGTATTTTTAGTAAAGACAGGGTTTCACCATGGCCAAGCTGATCTCTAACTCCTGTCCTCTGGTGATCTGCCCACCTTGGTCTCCCAAAGTGTTGGGATTACAGGCGTAAGCCACTGTGCCTGACCCCAGAAGGCTCTTTTCTTATATCAGCTGAGTGCCCGCAGTGCTGCAGGCCCACTAAGGAGATGGGCCTGGGCTTCCACCCATAAACTGTAATTTTTCCCCCTGTGTGGTTGTTGGGAGTGGAGAAGGGCTTGGCACATTGAAGTCCCAATGCTAGGTCTAGGGTGGGTGCTGGATGGCTGCCTTCACATCTGACTTTGTAATCAGCCTCCAAAACAGATTCCGAAGCCCTTCCTTCCTTCATCTTCATCCTTCTGCACCCATGCCAATTCAATTTTAAACAACTATAACTGCACAACTAATAAATATATTCTCAGTGTAAACAAAAACAAAAGTTAAAAACTTGAATATATTCTCAATGTAAACAAAAACTTGAACATTATAGATAAGGCAGAAGTCCCCCAGCACACAGGGATGCCTCTTCTGAGTAAGGTTACCAGGGTAAGGTGTACCCCTTCAAGCACTGCTTCACGTGACTCTCAGATTGTGTTTCCTGGACCAGCAGCACAGCATCACCTGGGAACTTGTTAGAAATGCAAGTTATCTCAAATCTAATGCACTCTTTTGACAAGAGCTTCAGTGATGCCAATCCTTCCTCAAGTTTGAGAACCCCTGGCCTAGCTCCCCGTTGCTGTGAAGCTAACCCTACACCTGGGCTCTAGTCCTCTGTGCCTAGGCTTTTATTCTTCTAGTTTCACTTCCCCCAAGCAACCCATCCAACCTTCTCTACCACCCAAGTGGACACATTCCCAGCCCTGGCTCAGGCCCTTCCCGCCATCTTCTTTTTCAAGTTCTGTCCCTAAATGCTCTGGCCTTCAAGGCACTCAGGAAAAGCTGCTCTAATAGAACTGGCTGGCAGGACAGGGCATGGCAGGGAAGGGGGCAGTGGGTCGGGGGAAGCAGGCGGGGGCAGGCGAGACCTCAAGGTTCCAGGGCCTCGTCCCCGGACTCTGCCGCCTCTTCTTCGATGCGGGATGCGGCCTCGGGGTCTCCGCCCTCCTCGGCCCGGAGGCGAAGCAGATGCGGGGTGCGGGGGGTGGCTCGCGCGCGGCCGAAGTTCCGGAGGCTGATGGCCGGGGAGGGCGCCCCTGCGCCCAGGAAGCGGCCGAGCAGCGGGGTCTGCGCGGCGGGCGCTGGCCGACCCGACGCGGGCGACGCCTCCACCTGCAGGCTCTGCTCAGGGTCGTCGCTCATGCTGCGGGCGAGAGGGCGGGCTGAGCCAGGGCACGGGGCGGGCGCGGAGACGCGGGATTGGCTCTCGGGAAGGGACGGAGGCATCGGTGTCCCAGAGGCTGAGCGGGGACACGCGTGCCGGGTCAGGTGCGGTCTCCGTCGGCGCGGGCCACTCACCGCAGGTTGAAGGTGGAGCCCAGGAAGGAGGGCCGCAGAGACTCGGCCGCCGTGGCCACAGTGTAGGGTGGCTGCGGCTGGTCCTCATCCCAGTACTGGTCCTTCTCGGCGGGGGGCAGGTTCTGGTACATTTCGTCCACGGATAGCAGGGACACCTGGGCCAGCAGCAAGTCACAAGGATCTTCCTCTCGTTTCCTTCCCACGGAGGGGCTGAGAGCTGACCGGGAGAGGGAGCCCAGGAGCTGTCCCCGACTCCTGATCTTTGCTCACCTGCAAGTTTCGGTCTATGAGCTGGTTTGTCTCAAAGTCGTCATCGTCCTCACCAAATGGGTTGATGATCTGTTCAGCCACCTGTAGGTGGCAGAGACAGTGTTTTCTGGGCTCAGAGCCCCACATTTTTCTCCCCAAAGTTGGGGCAGACCCTGTGCCCACATCTCCACAGAGCAAGCTGGCATACCCATCTGCAGTGCCCACCTTGAGCCAGCCAGCATAGAAGAAGAACTGCAGTAGAGTGGTGAGAGGCACATACATGTCCAGGTCTCCCAGGGCCGGGGCTGGCTCCTGGCCTGACTCCAGAGGCTTCTGAGGTTTGGCAGCCCCTGCCTCTGGCTCCACAAACTGGCGGCCAACCAGGGAGAGGCCAAAGAAGGAGTAGACGGCTATGGTCACCACCTGGAGAAGGAAGAGCCAGGCTCAGAGCAGGGTGCAGCGGGACAGGGAGAAATGCCACCCCTGCCTATGAGGCTCTATGGGAAGTCTGACAAGTAATTAAATATGTATCCTGGTGTGGCAGCACCAGTGGGGACAGGGTCACTTTGGTGGGGCTGGAGGGAGGCTTTGAGGATGAACCCAATGCCTCAGGGGATTGAAATGGCCATGCAAGTACCATCTCTAATTCTTCTCATCTCACACAGGGCACAGGACATACAGTAGGCACTAGGACTGGGGACAGGAGAGGCAATTACTTGGGTGTAGACGAGGGGGATGCTGATCCAGTCATAGTGGAATAGCATGCTGCACTTGGCTCGGTACTTGTTCAGCTCCTGGGGGAACGGCAGGAACAGGAAGTCAGCAGAGGTGAGGAAGGAACAGGGGTGCCCAGCACAAACTAGGCCTGGGCCCAGCCAGGAGGCTCATTCTCATTCTGCCCTCAGAGGTGTATTAGACTGGGGTGCTTGAATCCCAGCTCTGCTAACTAGCTGTGTAACTTAGGCAAATTTCATTTCCACTCTATGCCTCCGTTGCCACATCTGTACAAGGAGGATGATAGTACCTATCTCAAAAGTTCCTGTAAGGGATGAATGAGTTAATATAGCTACAGTGCTTCCAAAAGGCCAGAGTACACAACTGGTGCCATACAAGTGTTAGGCACAAAAATTATTAGTCATCTTTAAAATAAGAGGGAAGAGGGCAGATGGGTCTGGTCCGGGGCTGACTCACTTCCAAAAGTAGACAGAGAGCGATGTCGTCACGGATTCGCCCATCCCTCCGGGCCTGGGCCGCCAGGTTGGTGAACCAGACACAGGGGACCCAGTACTTGTTGAAGTCGGATTTCAGGCTCTCAAACTTTTTCCTCTCTTCCTGGGACATGAAACCTGTGGGGGTAAACCGGGTGGGGTGCAGTTGCACCCTCTGCCGCCAGGGGAGGCTGCTGTTCCGCCGTCTGGTTGCCCTCCCTTGCGTCCACCGGCCGTCCCAGGACTCGCGGTTCCACGTTGCAGTCGCGGTCCAGACCTTCCCTGGAGGCCCCTGCTCCCAGGACTCTCCCAAGTAGCACCTGCACCCGGCCGGGGGCCGGGACCCCAGAGGCTCCCGGCGAGGGACGCACCTGCGTCCACCACGTGCTCCATGGTGGGGAAGCGCTTGAGCACGCGGGTGCTGACCGAGCGCAGCACCAGCACGGAAGCCAGGTTCGCGTAACGGATGAGGGTGCGGCGCAGCAGGCGGCCCCGCTGGTCCACGCCGTGCACGCTGGCCGAGATGACGCACATCAGCTGGTCTGGCAGCGGGATGCTTATGTACTGAGACCACCAGCGGTTCACCACCAGAGTCACATAGAAACCTGCTTGGCCGCCATGGTAGAGGGAATAGGAAGGGAAGGTGGAGAGCCTGGAAGTCGGAGCGCCTCGCCTCCCCCAGTAGAGGGCCTGGTCCAGGCCAGTTGAATCGTGGCAGGGGAAAGGAAATATTCAGCGCCAGTGCCCTGCCGTGCCAGACCGGGAGGAGGGAGGAGGGCAAACTTCCTTCAGCAGAGGGAAAGTGGGGGTTCAAAGCCAGGAGACTGCTTCCCAGGAGGGTGGGGAAGGGGTTGTCACCTCTGTCCAGCTCCCCTCCAGTGCCCAGGGTGGGCTTGTGAAGCCAGCAGGTGTCTTGTGCCTTGCTGGAAGTGAGGGTCTGGCAAGTGATAGGGCCCTGCCCTCCAGAAGCCCTGGACCCAGCACCCAGCTCCTGTGCCTGCTGGGCCTGCTCTGGCTGACCAGGCTCTGCAACTCTGTTGAGTGATTCTTTTTTTTAGGGGAGTCTTGCTACATTTCCGAGGCTGGACTGGAACTCCTGGGCTCAAGTGATCCTCTCACCTTAGCCTCTTGAGTAGCTGAGACTACCAGGTGCACCACCACACCATCTGTTGGATAATTCTGACCCTCGGAGCTGTCAACCCAACCCAGAGGTCAGGGAAGACAGTAAGGAGGATACAGGAAAAACTAGAAGGGGGCCTTACCCAGTACAAAGGACAAGGGGATGAGGTTCGCCGAGCGGTTGCAGTACCGGGCCACCTGAGCATACACGTGCCTCTGCTCCTGGGTCAGCAGCAGCCTAGGGAAGGCAGGTGTAGGCTTGAGTTAGAGGGAGGTGGGTGGCCCAGTCTCCCTGCTTCTGCAAGCTCTAAGAGCCTACCCTTACCGGTAGATGATGCTAAGCACAGCATACAAGGCCACAAAGAGGAAGAATTCCTTGTAGAGGAGTTTGTAGATGCTTCCCCTCCATCGGAGAAGCAGTCCAGAGAAACCTCCAAAGCGGGCCTCCGCCACTTTGAGAGTGTATGAAACTGTCATGGTGCTGGGAGCCTGGGGCAGGAGGTGACAAGAGTTGCTCCCAGGGCTGTCCTTTAGTTCCCCAGACAACCTCCCTTCCACTCTGGTCTCACACACCCAGCCTTCACCCTGCATCAGTGGACAAGAGGGCAGGAGCCTGCAGAGCAGAAAAGCGCACCCCATCCCCTGGAACTCAGCAGTACACGACAAAGCCAGGCTAGAGTTGCGCAAGGTAGAACTGAGATCTATGTCCCTTCATGCATGAGGCTTCCTCAAGCTCCTCTTCAGTCTGCAGGGATAACCAGATCCTGAACTGCTGCGGACAAGAGATACAGCTCCAGCCCAAACCCACTGCTATTCCTTTGAGCCTTGCTCTGGAAGCTGATTAACTAGTCTACCAAGGCCCACGGCACTCCTACCCCCATCCCATACCTGCCTGCCTGCTCTGGGCAGCAGCCGTGTGGAGGAAGAACTGGGCTAGACTTCACCCCCCACAGACTTAAGTACCTCTGAGGTCTATAAAGTTAGGCTGGACTGAGGCCTATCACTGACGGATTGAAGCTGTCATCCAGCTTCCCCTGGTGCTGGGAACTGGGTGTGTCTCCCTACCCCTGTAGGGCTGGGCTGGCCTTTGAGTGGCAGTAATGCCACCTATAATGACCCTGCAGCTCACACAGACGACACCATGTCCTTCGAGCCAGTATGACAGGAATTACTGTCCCACGTTTCAGGTGGGAAGACAGATGCATGATAAACTGTTATAATAATACCAGCTGCTGATTACAGAGCACTGACTAAGTGACAGGCACCATGCCAAGGGCACTACTATGTTATCCTCTCATGAAATCCTCATCACAGCCCCATAAGGTAGGAATCAATCTTCCGCATTTCACAGATGAGGCTCCAAGAGGTAAATGACTTGCCCGCGGTGGGCCACACAGCTAGAGCATGTTGGAGGCAGGATTCAAAGCCAGGGCTGATGGACTTCCAACGCTGGAAGTGGCCTAGCAAGGGCATGAGCTCCAGAACCCATCCTGTGCTCTGGCCACACTCCCAGGCTTCTTGTCCAGGCTCTGGGGGTCTTGGCCAGGCTCTTCCCCATCCATGCAGGGCTGGCAGCCACAGATCTGGAAATTCAGGACAGGAGTGTAGGCCCTGTTAAGCCCTGTGTCCAACATCCTGACTCCTAGGGGCGCCCAGGATTTGAATGGCCACTTTCACCTCTGGGCCCCAATTTCTTCATCTGTCAAACAGAGGAAGTAATACCTAAGGTGCCGATACAACCTCTGCCACCAGGCACAGTGGCTTACCCCTGTAATCCTAGCACTTTGGGCGGCTGCGAGGTGGGCAGTTCACTTGAGGTCAGGAGTTAGAGACCAGCCTGGCCCAACATGGTGAAACCCTGTCTCTACTAAAAATACAAAAATTAGCCAGGCGGCACGCACCTATAATCCCAGGTACGTGGGAGGCTGAGGCAGGAGAATCGCTTGAACCTAGGGAGGCAGAGGTTGCAATGAGCCAAGATCGCGCCACTGCAATCCAGCCTGGGCCAGGCAAGTACTATCACTAATTCTCTAAAAGAAAGAGAAATGGAGGCCGGGTGCGGTGGCTCACACCCATAATCCAAGCACTTTGGAGGCCAAGGTGGGCGGATCACCTGAGGTCGGGAGTTCAAGACCAGCCTGACCAACACGGTGAAACCCCGTCTTATAAAAAATAAATAAATAAAATAAAAAATAAAAAATCTGGCCGGGCGTGGTGGCTCACGCCTGTAATCCAAGCACTTTGGAGGCCAAGGCGGGCGGATCACCTGAGGTCGGGAGTTCAAGACCAGCCTGACCAACACGGTGAAACCCCATCTTGAAAAAAATAAATAAAATAAATAAAAAAGAAAAAAAGAAATAGAATCTCAATGGGAGAATCACTTGACCCAGGAGGTGGAGGTTGCTGTGAGCTGAGATTGCACCACTGCACTCCAGCCTGGGTGACAGAGCGAGTCTCTGTCAAAAAAAAAAAAAAAGAAAAGAAAAGAAAGAAAGACAGAAAGAGAAATAGATAGAACTTCAAAATGGGAAGAGAATTGGCAGTTCACATACCCTCCCAGTGCTGAGATAAGTGAACACTGAAAATCCCAAGAGCGGTGGTCTTGCCTCTGTCTTGTTTGGGGAAGCTCCTTACCCTACACTGTGAGCTGGTTCTCAACTGCAAGAGTTTCCTAAAGAGAGGAAGCATAGAGGTGGTTATGAGCACAGGCTTGAGAGTCGGGCAAACCTGGGTCTGAATCCCAGCTCTCTGTAACTGTGCAAGTTACCTAATCTCTCTGAACCTCAGTTTCCTCCTCTGCAAAGCAGGATCCAGAACACCTAACCTCATGGGGCAATTTTGAGTAGTCACAGAAACAATGCCTACAGCCTAGAGCACTGTGGGTGGTTGGCTTGGGCTGCTGTTACTATGAAAAGTTGAATTTCTTCTCTTTGGTTTCCTACTATGGGTCCACTCTTGCCTCCCAAGCCTTCCAAACTAGACAGTCTCTGAGAAATGAGGAGGCAGAGACCTTTTCCTGATGTCCTGCTAACCTGCCCCAGACCAAACAGTGCTGGGTCCTGGCTTTTAAGCTGGATACACAAGGCCTTCTGAGACTTACCCACCTCTACCCTCATCACCAGCCTCTGCCTACTTCATTTTTAAATTTTTAAATTTTAATTTTTCTGAGTGCATAGTAGGTGTATATGCCTAACTCATTTTTAACTGTTTCTTCAAGGTGCGGCTCAGAGCACCCTCTAGGAAGCCTTCCATGATCTTCCCCAGGTTACTCCTCAAAGCCCTGTGGTTTTTCTCTCTTGCAGCAGTTAACCACGGTGGTCTAGGATCTGTTTACAGGGAGATCTCCCTTTTAGCCCATGAGACACCTGAGAAGTTTTGAATCTGATTCATCTAAGTAAAGCTAGGAGGCTGCAGTGGCTCATGCCTGTAATCCTGACACTTTGGGAGGCTGAGGTGGGAGGATCACTTGAGCCCAGGAGTTTGAGGCCACAGTGAGCCATGATACAGCCACTGCACTTCAGCTTGGGTGACAGAGTGAGACTGTGTCTCAAAACAAAAACAAAACAAAACAAAAAACAGCTGGGGAGGACTTGAAACCAAGCAAGCTTATTTTTCTTTCTTCTTCTCATCCTTCCCTCCTCCTTGCCTCCTTCCACTCCCTCTTCCTTTTTCTGTTTCTCTCGTCCCTTTTAAAATGAAAGACATCTGGTCCCCCACCCCACCCCTGCTATTTTGTGAGATTTCCCAGATGAGCCAAGGTCTGGAAAACTACTCATGGCCTGACAAGAACTGGAGTTATGTTCTCCTTCTGGGTTTCCCATGTGAGATGTCAATATGAGGAAAGAATAGGACTCTGAGAGACAGAGAGAGAAAGTATGTGTGTGTGTGTGTGTGTGTGTGTGTCTGCATGTGTCCAGGACCTGACCTGGGGTGGGTGAGATACCAGCTCCTGGGCCTTAGGCACCATGGCCAGGCATTTCGTTCCCATGCTGCTATATGTAGCTTTCCTAGACCCTCTGGGCTGCTTACCACTTAAAGATGTTCCAGGACTTGGAAAGCCAGGTCCTGGGAGTGCAGGAGCTCAGGCCATGTCTCCCTGACAGCTCAACTCCAGGAAGTGCAGCTGGCTGCATTTCAATCCTGCACCCCACCCGCACCTGTGGCCCTCACACCTCTGCTTGTTACCAGCCCTGTGGTCTGTGAATTTCCCACAGAGCCAGGGATAAAAGTGCATGACCTAAAGCCTCTGCCAGAGGAAGAGGGCGGTCCCCAGGCCCACCCAGTCTCTACCTCCTGAATCACCTTATCTTCCTTCTCAGCTGCTGACCAGTCCCCTGGTTTATGGTGCAGGAGAGGGAACCACACAGCCCATAAATCACCTGCCCCACCTTCCTTATCCTCCAGCTCTGCCTCTCCCTCCCTATTGGCTCTGCCCACCCATGCCCCTGTCCCCTCCTCACAGCTGAGAGCTGGTTATATGGCTTGGTGGTGAAATGGATTCTGGAGCCACACAGCCTAGGCTCCTAAGTCCAGGCTTCACCATGGTCATCAAGCTTTGTGACCTTAGGTAAGCCAATGAACCTTTTAAATTCCCATGTGAGGCAGGGCACAGTGGATCATGCCTGAATCCCAATACTTTGGGAGGCCAAGGCAGGTGGATCACTTGAGGTCAGGAGTTTGAGACCAGCTGACCAACATGGCAAAATCCTGTCACTACTAAAAATACAAAAATTAGCCAGGCTTGGTGGCAGGCACCAGTAAACCCAGCTACTCAGAAGGCTGAGGTGGGAGAATCACTTGAACCTGGGAGATGGAGGTTGCAATGGGCCCTGATCATGCCATTGCACTCCAGCCTGGGCGACAGGGCAAGACTTTGTCTCAAAAAAAAAAAATCCCCATGGGGAAATAGGGATGATAATGCCTATGGCATGGAGTGGTTGTGAATATTAGGTGGGAAGTGCTATGTGGCTATCAGCACATCTCTTATCTCAGGTCGGCTTTACCCCTTCCACCTCTGCCCCACCAAGGACACCTGCAATCTTCTTATTGCTGAAGTCAATAGCCCTTCCCAAGTCCTAACCTTACCTGGCATCTCTCATTCTTGACCCTCCTCCGTTGGTCTCTGTGATCTGACACTCAAGAGATTCTAGGCCAAGCGCAGTGGCTCTGACTAATCCCAGCACTTTGGGAGACCAAGGCGGGATCACTTGAGTCCAGGAATTCAAGACTAGCCAGGGTTTAGAGATGGTGAAACTCGTCTCTACAAAAAATACAAAAAATTAGCCAGGCTTGGTGGCACATGCCTCTAGTCCCAGCTACTTAGAGGCTGAGGTGGTGGGAGGATTGCTTGAGCTAGGAGGTCCAGGCTGTAGTGACCTGTGATTGCACCACTGTACTCTAGCCTGGGTGACAGAGCGAGACTCCATCTAAACAAACAAACAAACAAATAACAACAACAAAAGACAGAACAGGAAGACAAGAGAATAAGCTCACAGCCCCAGCTGGGGGTGGCCCACCCGGCCAGTTGAGGAAGGCATAGGAAGAGGGCAAGAAAGCCCAGATGGGATTTTATTTTGTGCTTGAGTGCTGGCCCCTGGCAGAGATGAGAGGTAACACAGCCATGGATCAGACAGCCTGGGCTCAACGTTAAATCCTAGCCTGGGAAGAGAAGGGAACCCAGTGTTAGGCTCAGCACCAACGTGCTTGGCAGCAGCTCCTCAACTTTGGGGAGGAGGCTCTAGGGAACCAGGCCTAGAGGGCAAATCAGCTTTCTCTCCCGAGGAGCCTGTCTTGGCTCTCTCGTCCCCAGTTTCCACATCCACTCCCTGGCTATATTGTCAGACTCCACTCTGAACTCACCAAGTTCAAAACTTAGGGCAGCTTGGGAACTTGGCAAATTGGGGAAGGGACAAGTAGACCTTACTCCTCCACACACATTGCAAAGCCTTTGGGGGTCTGGCACCTGGACTGTTCCAGCCACCCTTCCCCCTTTCCTCCAGCTCCTCTGAACTTTCAGTTCTTTTAAGAACCAACAGCTCTCACTCCAGGCCTCAAGGGGCACAGGGCTCCTCTTCTGGAACACTTTCTCCTGTCCATCCTGTTCCTGGTGAACTCCTCCTCAGCTCTCAGGTTTCAACTTAGAAATCTCAGCCGACTTGCATTCCTCAAACTGGGTGTGATCTCACCTCTGGGCTCCCATAGGCCACCCCTACGACCTGTCCGTCTTCAACACTATAGCACTAATTACAGGCCAGTGCGGTCGTCCTACCTACAGGTCACCCCAGGGGGCAGCAAAGGACCTGACACCTAGAGGCTGCTCAGGAAAACGTTTGTTGGAAAGATGAACAACTGGCCGGGCACAATGGCTCACACCTGTAGTCCCAGCACTTTGGGACGCTGAGGCGGGTGGATCACTTGAAGTCAGTAGTTCGAGACTAGCCTGGCCAACACAGCGAAACCCTGTCTCTACTAAAAATATAAAAATTAGCCGGGCGTGGTGGCGGGAGCCTTTAATCCCAGCTACTCGGGAGGCTGAGGCAGGAGAACTGCTTGAACCCGAAAGGTGGAGGTTGCAGTGAGCCGAGATTGCTGCCACTACACTCTAGCCTGGGTGACAGAGCGAGACTCTGTCTCAAAAAAGAAACAATGAACACCTGATTCCGTGGCTAAGCTTCAGCGCCCATGTCCTGCTCTAGGGCTCCATGAGCTTCCTTCCAGCCAATGCTGCTGAAGGAGGGGATGCCTTGATAAGCTGCTGTAGTGGATCTTTGCTGAGCCTGGCTTGAGCCTGCCCAGCCCCTCTGCCAAAACAGTGTGTTGGGCTGTGCTTGGTGGCTCACACCTGTAATCCCAGCACTTCGGGAGTCTGAGGTGGGTGGATCACTTGAGGCTGGGAGTTCAAGAGCAGCCTGGGTAAACATGGTAAAACTCTGTCTCTACAAAAAAACACAAAAAATGGCCGGGCGCTGTGGCTCACATCTGTAATCTCAGCACTTTGGGAGGCTGAGGCGGGTGGATCACTTGAGGTCAGGAGTTCAAGACCAGCCTGGCCAACATAGTGAAACCCTATCTCTACCAAAAATATAAAAAATTGTGATGTGTGCCTATAATCCTAGCTACTCAGGAGGCCAAGGCAGAAGAATCACTTGAACCTGGGAGGCAGAGGTTGCAGTGACCCTTGATCATGTCACTGCACTCTAACCTGGGCGACAGAGTGAGACTTTGTCTCAAAGAAACAAACAAAAAACAAAACATTATCTGGATGTGGTGGCACGTGCCAGCTATAGTCCCAGCTACTTGGGAGGTTGAGGTGGGAGGAATGCCTGAGTCCGGGAGGTCAAGGCTGCAGGGAGCCATGATTATGCCACTATACTCCAGCCTGGGCCACACAGGGAAACGCTGTTCAAAAGCAAAAAACAGTGTGTTAGACCTTGCTAGACTCTGATATAATTAAGATGCCATTATTGGTAGAACTGTGCCCCCTTCCGAAATTCATTTTTTTAAATTTATTTTTATTATATATATATATATAATTTTTTTTTGAGACAGAGTCTTGCTCAGCCGCCCAGGCTACAGTGCAGTGGCATGATCTCAGCTCACTGCAACCACTGTCTCCCAGGTTCAATGATGTCTCATGGCTCTGCTTCTCGAGTAGCTGGGATTACAGGCACTTGCCATCATGCCTGGCTACTTTTTGTATTTCAATAGAGATGGGGTTTCACCATGTTGGCCAGGCTGGCCTCGAACTCCTGACCTCAGGTGATCTGCCCACCTCAGCCTCCCAGAGTGCTGGGATTACAGGTATGAGCCACCACACCTGGCCTTTTATTTATTTATTTAGAGACAGAGTCTCACTCTTGTCACCCAGGCTGGAGTGCAATGGCGAATTCTCAGCTCACTGCAACCTCTGCCTCCCAGGTTCAAGCTTTTCTACTGCCTCAGGCTCCTGAGTAGCTGAGATTACAGGTGCCTGCCACCACACCTGGCTAATTTTTGTACTTTTAGTAGAGACGGAGTTTCACTCTGTTGGTCAGGCTTGTCTCGAACTCCTGACTTCAGGTGATCTACCCGCCTTGGCCTCCCACGGTGCTGGGATTACAAGAGTGAGCAACCATGCCTGGCTGGTCTTTTATATATATTTTTGAGACAAGCTCTGTCTCTCTGGCTGGAGTGCAGTAGCATGATCATGATTCACCGCAGCCTAGACCTCCAGGGCTCAGGGGATCCTCCCACTTCAGCCTCCCAACTAGCTGGGATTACAAGGGTGCGCCACCACGTCTGGCTCATTTTTTTTTGTTGTTTTTAGACAGAATCTCACTCTGTCACCCAAGCTGGAATGCAATGGTGTGATCTTAGCTCACTGCAACCTCCACTTTGCAGGTTCAGGTGATTTTTGTGCCTCAGCTTCCCAAGTAGCTAGGACTATAGGTGATAATTTTTGTATTTTTTTTTTTGAGATGGAGTCTTGCTGTGTCTTACCCAGGCTGGAGTGCAATGGCTCGATCTTGGCTCACTGCAACCTTGCCTCCTGGATTCAAGCGATTCTCCTGCCTCAGCCTCCTGATTAGCTGGGATTACAGGCTCCTGCCACCATGCCCAGCTAATTTTTTGTATTTTTAGTAGAGATGGGGTTTCAACATGTTGGTCAGGCTGGTCTGGAATTCCTGACCTCAGGTGATCCGCCTGCCTCAGTCTCCCAAAGTGTTGGGATTACAGGTGTGAGCTACTGCACCTAGCCAAATTTTTGTATATTTTTTTTAGTAGAGATGGGGGTTTCACTATGTTACCCAGGCTGGTCTCAAACTCCTGGACTCAAGTGATCTGCCCAACTCAGCTTCCCAAAGTGCTGGGATTACAGGCATGAGCCAGCACTGCATGGCCCCAAAATTCATATTTTTGTTTGTTTGTTTTTTTGAGACAGGGTCTCACTCTGTTGCCCAGGCTGGAGTGCAGTGGTGTGATCTCAGCTCACTGGAACCTCTGCCTCCCAGGTTCAAGCGATCCTCCTACCTCAGCCTCCGGAGTAGCTGGGACTACAGGCACATGCCACCTTGCCCGGCTAATTTTTGTATTTTTAGTAGAGACTGGGTTTCACCATGTTGGCCAGGCTGGTCTTGACTCTTGACCTCAGATGATCCAACCCCCTTGGCCTCCCAAAGTGCTGGGATTACAGGCATA
The DNA here is from genome assembly GCA_963573385.1 of Cacajao melanocephalus. Classification (NCBI taxonomy): domain Eukaryota; kingdom Metazoa; phylum Chordata; class Mammalia; order Primates; family Pitheciidae; genus Cacajao; species Cacajao melanocephalus. Next base: position 17,844 of record CAUYLG010026318.1, on the reverse strand, counting down.
AGCCACTGCACCTGGCTCAAAATTAGTATTTTGAAGTCCTAACTTCCAGTACCTCAGAATGTGACTATATTTGAATAGGGTACTTAAAGAAGTAATTAAGTTAAAAGGAGGTTGTTAGTTTGGGCCGTAATCCAATCTGACTGGTATCCTTATGAGAAGATTAGGACACACAGAGATGTGTGCACACACAGAGATAAAGACCACGTGGGCTGGGTATGGTGGCTCATGCCTGTAATCCCAGAACTTTAGGAGGCTGAGGTGGGCAGATCATGAGGTCAGGAGTATGAGACCAGCCTGACCAATATGGTGAAACCACGTCTCTACCAAAAATCCAAAAATTAGCTGGATGTGGTGGTGGATGCCTGTAATCCCAGCTACTCAGGAGGCTGAGGCAGGAGAATTGCCTGAACCTGGGAGGTGGAGGTTGCAATGAGCCGAGATCGTGCCACTGCACTCCAGCCTGGGCGACAGAGTAAGATTCCATCTCAAAAAAAAAAAAAAAGAAGAAGAAAAAGACCACGTGAAGTCTGAGGGAGAAGACCACCATCTACGAGCCAAAGAGGAGGCCTCAGAAGAAATATACTCTGCTGTCACCTTGATGTTGGACTTCCGGCCTCTAGAACTGTGAGAAAATAAATTCTGTTGCTTAAGCCACACTTAGTAGTATTTTATGGCAGCCCTGGTCAACTAATAAAGAGACATTTTACAAATATAAAATTGCAGGTTGGGTGCGGTGGCTCATGCCTATAATCCCAGCACTTTGGGAGGCCAAGGCAGGCGGATCACTTGAGGTCAGGAGTTCAAGACCAGCCTGGCCAATGTGGTGAAACCCCATCTCTACTAAAAAACACAAAAGTTAGCCAGGCGTGGTGGCATGCAGCTATAATCCCAGCTACTCTGGAGGCTGAGGCAGAAGAATCACTTGAACCCGGGAGGCAGAGGTTGCAGTGAGCCAAGATTGTGCCACTGCACTCCAGCCTGGCAACAGAGCAAGACTCCATCTCAACAAACAAACAAACAAACAAAACACTGTAAAATTGAATATGCCTCAGATCCATTTACCCTGGGGATTTGTCCTTTCTAGGCCCGCCACCGTCTCCCCACAGGGAGACTGCTGACCTGCAAGGATAAAGACCAGACTCTTGAGCAGGCACTTAAGGCCTTCCTGCCCACCCCTACCCCCCACTCCCCCTGAGTCATCTTGGCTACTAGTATTTCTCCATGTCTTAGGCTGTCCTGGGTCTCTGTTCAGTGGTCATGAAGGCCAAGATTGGAGAAGCTGGCCCTCATGGGTCTGATGAGGGATTAGGTGGGATCCCACTAACAGCATACGGAGAGGGATGAAATGGGCATAAGACCGAGGCCAGGAAAGCAGCAAGGAGATGTGGCAATCATCCTGACTAGAGAGACTGTGGCCCAGGCCAGGGTGTGAGGGGAAGATGGAGCCAAGGGGATAGATATTAGAGCTATTTGAGAGATAAACTTGACAGGATTTGGGTACTCAGCAAATATTTGTTGACTTTCCCGGCTACTCTTTCTAAACTAGGCCCTTCATTTGCTCTTCTGTTTACTTCCTTCATAGCACTTTTCACAGCCTGCAATTACCTTGTTTATCTGCTTGCCTATTGTCTGTTTCCATCAAGCAGAATGTAAACTAAGTATGGGCTGTGACCTTGATTCGTTTTGAGACAGTGTCTAGCACTTAGCAGATGCTCTCAATAAATCTTTTCAGAATGGCATAGTAATTGATTGGCTGGCACAGAGGGAGGGCAGAGAGATGAGAGCCAAGGCCAGGAGGCCTGTGGTCCTGGGGCTCTGTCTCTGGCCCTGGGAAGGGTGGGCATTGAGCAGGGATCTGGGATCTAAGGGTCCACATGGTTCGGAGACTTAGCTGCCCCATTGCCCGTGGCTAGCATTTGAGAAAAATCCAATTCCCATTCTTCACTTTCTGGCCTTCTGGCTGCTGACCCAGGCCGGGGGTATTTTCAGAGGAAAGGAACTGGGGAGCCCACAGGAACCCGAAATCTGCCCCTCAAGAGTGTAGAAGTGGGCAGCGGAAGATGGGCCTGGAAGCATGGTAAAAGCCTTAAAATACCAGGCTCTACTTAACTCCCAAACCTGGCAAGGCAGCCCTCGGGCCGGGCAAGCCAGGACTGTGCCTTCCTCTCAGGTCCTAAAGAGGGCAGCACTGGGCCGGGCCCCGAGCGAGGGCATGGGACGCACGCGGTCCGGAACACAGAAAGGGGAGTGCCGGTGAGAAGCCCGGGCAAAAGCGAGCCCCGCCCCTGCCTCGCCCCTCCTGGCTAGAACGCTGATCTATCTAGCTGCTGGGGAGACGCCTCCAGATGCCCGGGTCCCACTCGGACTTCAGCACACCTTCCGAAGGATGGGGAAAGAAAGAGGCCCCCATGAGGGGGACTCGTAGTCGCCAAGGAGGGGTGGGAGACAGACAGGGATCAGCTGGCTCCTGCGGCCTGGTCGCACCTGCATGGTGACTAGCAAACGGGCTGCGCCCCAGGGCGTGTCCAGGAGGCGGGGCCTGGCAGTACGTTGGGTGGGGGAGGAGCTTCTGGGTGACGTAAGGCTGGGAATGGGTGTGGCTTCTCCGCGACTCGCCGCCAGGAAGGGGGCGGGATTTTCGGTGACGAGACGCCGGGGAGGGGCAGGCGTTCATTGATAAAAACGTTGGGCTCCCCCGGGCGCGAGCGCAGCGTAGCAAATCCAGGCAGCGCCACGCGCGCCCGGGGCCGGGCGGAACCGAGAAGAAGCCGGGCCCCCGCGCTGCGACGCGCCGTCCGCATGGAGCCCACCGCCGGTTTCCTGTCCCCGCGACCCTTCCAGCGTGCGGCAGCCCCACCCTCTCCCCCCGCCGGTCCCGGGCCGCCTCCGAATGCCTTGCCTGGACCTGAGCTGGAGATGCTGGCCGGGCTACCGGCGTCAGACCCCGGGCGCCTCATCACGGACCCGCGCAGCGGCCGCACCTACTTCAAAGGCCGCTTGTTGGGCAAGGTGGGCTGGGGGACGTCCGCGGGGTGGTGATGGTGGACGTGGGGGTCCTGGCCGGCCTCTTTTCTGATGCCGAGCCAGGCGTGGGCGCTTTACCGTAACTTGGGGACGCCCGCAGGCTAGACTCGGCCTCCCCGGGAACACCCAGCCTGATGCCCCCTCTTCACAGGGGGGTTTCGCCCGGTGCTACGAGGCCACTGACACAGAGACTGGCAGCGCCTACGCTGTCAAAGTCATCCCGCAGAGCCGCGTCGCCAAACCGCATCAGCGTGAGAAGGTGGGTCTAGGCTCAGCGGGCGAGGGGTGGGGTGGGGACGATGGCCTGGGAACCATGGAAGGATGACGACCCCGCGCCCTCATCGCAGATCCTAAATGAGATTGAGCTGCACCGAGACCTGCAGCACCGCCACATCGTGCGTTTTTCGCACCACTTTGAGGACGCTGACAGCATCTACATTTTCCTGGAGCTCTGCAGCCGAAAGGTGAAAGATGGTGATTCCAGCAGGGATGAGGGTGAGGGAGATAAAAGAGTCCTTTTTGTTGTTTTGAGACGGAGTCTCGTTCTGTGTCGCCCAGGCTGGAGTGCAGTGGCGAGATCTCAGCTCACTGCAACTTCCGCCTCCCGGGTTCAAGCGATTCTCCTGTCTCAGCCTCCTGAGTAGCTGGGACTACAGGCGGGCGCCACCACGCCCGGCTACTTTTTGTATTTTTAGTAGAGATGGGGTTTCAGCATGTTGGTCAAGCTGGTCTCGAACTCCTGACCTCGTGATCCGCCCACTTCGGCCTCCCAAAGTGCTGGGATTACAGGCATCAGCCACTGCACCCCAGCCGAGAAGAGAGTCTTAAGACCCAAAGCTGGGGCCCTGTCTCTTCCACAGGGAGCACACATGGAAGGGGAGGGGGAGGGAGGTCCCACCAGGGGCTGAGGCAGTAGTTCTCTGCAGTCCCTGGCCCACATCTGGAAGGCCCGCCACACCCTGTTGGAGCCAGAGGTGCGCTACTACCTGCGGCAGATCCTTTCAGGCCTTAAGTACTTGCACCAGCGGGGCATCTTGCACCGGGACCTCAAGTTGGGTGAGGCTCCTGAGCCCTGAGGCTGGGAGGTTGGGGAGGGAGGGAGGAAGGAAGAATCTGACACACCTCTCTTTCCCCATCTAGGAAATTTTTTCATCACTGAGAACATGGAACTGAAGGTGGGGGATTTTGGGCTGGCAGCCCGGTTGGAGCCCCCAGAGCAGAGGAAGAAGTGAGTTTTGAGGAAAGGAGTCTGTGTGTGACATATGTGACAGACAGTGCATATGTATGTAGGAGGCCAGGTGACTGTCTGATGTGTGCATGAGATAAATGAGAAGGGATGCTGGGCTGTTAATGCGTGTGTGAAGGTGGAGGTGGCAGCCTGCATTACTGGGACTGGTAGAGAGAGGGAGGATCCTATAGATGGGTGACACAGATAGGGTAGGTGACCCTGAGTCCCTGAGACAGATGGGGGTATACAGATTCTTGGAGACACATGACTTACCCTGTGTGTGGATGGGGGAAGGTGACAGGCAGCATGTGGTGTGTGAGACAGACTGAGACTGGGAATGGTGGGATATGACACTGGGTGTAAGAAGACCCCGCTGTGGCCATCGCACTGAGTGTGTGGGACACAGATAGCATGTGTGGCAGATGAGTGTTTATGGGGGTTGTGACAGCTGGTGTTGGCGCGTGTGTGGCACAGACCATGGGAGGTGACAGCCTGATGCCTATCTGACAGACAGAGGAGTGCAGGAAGGGAGAAGGGATCAGCTGTGGACTCTCTGTGTTGACCCTGGAGGAGGGTACAGGGCTGGGGGTCAGGCCCTCCCCCTATCATGAAGAGCAGCTGAGCAGCTGGGCCAGACGGGTAGGCGGGGACTCAGCTGCCATCCCTGGCATCCATTGTCCCAGGACAAGCAGGAGCTCTCTGGCCTTTGGTGACAGGCAGCTGCTTTGTCTGGACTCACAGTGGGGGAAGGGGTGGGGGGCTGCTGGGCTAGGTCTCAGCCTTCTCTCCTACTCCTCACCCTCTTTCAGGACCATCTGTGGCACCCCCAACTATGTGGCTCCAGAAGTGCTACTGAGACAGGGCCACGGCCCTGAGGCAGACGTGTGGTCACTGGGCTGTGTCATGTGAGTCTCAGGGACCAGGGTCAGCAGCAGACAGGTGGTGGGTGTGGGTGGGTGGGGCATCCCCTCCACTTGACTCCTGACCCCTTGGCTCTGCCCTACAGGTACACACTGCTCTGCGGGACCCCTCCCTTTGAGACAGCTGACCTGAAGGAGACATACCGCTGCATCAAGCAGGTTCACTACACGCTGCCTGCCAGCCTCTCACTGCCTGCCCGGCAGCTTCTGGCCGCCATCCTTCGGGCTTCACCCCGAGACCGTCCCTCTATTAACCAGATCCTGCGCCATGACTTCTTTGCCAAGGTCTGTGGCTCCCCAGACCTCTAAGTCCAGTCTGTGTATTCCCAGGGATTGAAAGGGGGCAGGTGACAGGACCCCTGGAGCCTCTGTTCTCTGTTCACATGGCTCCCCTCCTTAGGGCTACACCCCTGATCGACTCCCTATCAGCAGCTGTGTGACAGTCCCAGACCTGACACCCCCTAACCCGGCTAGGAGTCTGTTTGCCAAAGTTACCAAGAGCCTCTTTGGCAGAAAGAAGAACAAGAGTGAGTCTTGGGTGTTAGTGGGTTGAGGGGGTAGAGCAGGAGAGCAGCTTGTCACATTTGTCTTGGGCATGTGAGTGTGGGTGTCTGGGGACTCTGGGGGAGAGTGTGTGTAGTACAGGTCCTTGGGGAGGTCAATCTGTGTCATCCCTGTGGGAAGTGGAGGGGCTGGGCCAGATACTGAGGACAGTATCACCCTTCACCCCCAGGTAAGAATCATGCCGAGGAGAGGGATGAGGTCTCCTGTTTGGTGAGTGGTCTCATGCGCACGTCTATTGGCCATCAGGATGCCAGGCCAGAGGTGAGGCACTCACGTGGACACTGTTCCCCTGACTCACCCCCACCCTAGCAGCTGAGGGAAGCCGGGGATAAAAGAGGCTGCTGAAGCATGCAGCCTCGTGGTGGCCTAATTGGCTGTGTGTCACTAGCCTGATGGGGCTCTGACCTGGAGTGCCCTGGGAGCCAGGGCGGGGCTGGGCCATGGACTCAGGGGTTTGGATTTCGGGGCCTGTCTCACTCCCTTTCCCTGCCCAACCCTCCAGGCTCCAGCAGCTTCTGGCCCAGCCCCTGTCAGCCTGGTAGAGACAGCACCTGAAGACAGCTCACCCCGTGAGACCCTGGCAAGCAGTGGAGACGGTGAGGAGCCTGGGAGGATGAGAGGTTGCTGGAGCTGAGACCAGGGACCAGAGGGAAGGAGTGGGCAGAGGGGCCTGGCCTGGGTCCTGGAGGACTAATGCCTAAATCTCAGTGCCCTGTCTCCTTCAGGATTTGAAGAAGGTCTGACTGTGGCCACAGTGGTGGAGTCAGCCCTCTGTGCGCTGAGAAACTGTGTGGCCTTCATGCCCTCAGGTAAGGTTGGGGTCTGGTACATGCTGCTGTGGAGGGAGTTCTGCGGCTGGGAAGCCAGGAGCAGGTCCTCACTCCCTCCTCTCCCATGACAGCGGAACATAATCCAGCCCCCCTGGCCCAGCCAGAGCCTCTGGTGTGGGTCAGCAAGTGGGTTGACTACTCCAACAAGTTTGGCTTTGGGTATCAACTGTCCAGCCGCCGTGTGGCTGTGCTCTTCAACGATGGCACACATATGGCCCTGTCAGCCAATAGAAAGTAAGTGCTGTTATGGGGTGCCTTGCATTCAGGCCACTAACCCAGCAGGGCTGCACCTGGGTGTGTGCCCCTGGGCTCAGGGGTCTCGGGTTTCTCAGGGGAGGGGCATTGGTGCAGGGCACCCTCTGACCTCTGCCTCCCCATTCCAGGACTGTGCACTACAACCCCACCAGCACAAAGCACTTCTCCTTCTCTGTGGGTGCTGTGCCCCGGGCCCTGCAGCCTCAGCTGGGTATCCTGCAATACTTCACCTCCTACATGGAGCAGCACCTCATGAAGGTGTGAGGGCTGGAGATGTGGCACATTGAAAACCAACATATCCTGATCCCTTCTGATTTCTCCTGGTGGTGGGGGGTGGTGCTCAAAGCTAGAGGATAAGGCATACATTAATGGGGAGGGGACTGTCTCATGCTCGATCAGTGACCTGCCCCAATGCTGCTCCCAGGGTGGAGACCTGCCCAGTGTGGAAGAGGTAGAGGTACCTGCCCCGCCCTTGCTGCTGCAGTGGGTCAAGACGGATCAGGCTCTCCTCATGCTGTTTAGTGATGGCACTGTCCAGGTAAAGGACTATCCAGGAGTTGCTGGGAAGGTCTGGGAGGCCCAGGGTGCTGGGGAGGAAGCTGGGCCCGGAGCCTAGGCCCTGACCACTGTCATGCTCCTGTGCACAGGTGAACTTCTACGGGGACCACACCAAGCTGATTCTCAGTGGCTGGGAGCCCCTCCTTGTGACTTTTGTGGCCCGAAATCGTAGTGCTTGTACTTACCTCGCTTCCCACCTTCGGCAGCTGGGCTGCTCCCCAGACCTGCGGCAGCGACTCCGCTATGCTCTGCGCCTGCTGCGGGACCGCAGCCCAGCCTAGGACCCAAGCCCTGAGGCCTGAGGCCTGTGCCTGGAAGGCTCTGGCCCTTGCCTTTGTGGCCCTTCCCGTTCCTTTGGTGCCTCACTGGGGGCTTTGGGCTGAATCCCCCAGGGAATCAGGGACCAGCTTTACTAGAGTTGAGGGCAGCTTGTCTTCATTGGCTCCTACCCCCTCTCCAAGATAAGCCTGAGCCTTAGCTCCCAGGTAGGGGGCGTTATTTATGGACCACTTTTATTTATTGTTAGACACTTATTTATTGGGATGTGAGCCCCAGGAGGGCCTCCTCCTAGGATAATAAACCATTTTGCAGAATTGGAGTCTCCCTCACTCACAGTAGAGCCCGTGGACTGTGGCCACCGCGAAGAGCGAGGCGTTGGTGTAGGAGGCTGAGGCCAGCCCGTCGCGCGCCTGGTCCCAGAGTGCGCGGCTAACTACGAGGACGCCTTGCCCTGCGCGCGGCCCCAGCACCACGCTGCATACCAGCTTGTAGCGCGGGGGGCTGAGCTCGCGCACGCGTACGCGCACCTGCTCGCAGAGCTCCTGCGCCAGACGCCCGGCCTCGGTGCCCGAGTAGCACACGTCGCGCAGCCCTGCGGCCAACGCCGCCTCCAGAGCACGCTGTGCGCACGCGGCCTCCCAGCGCTCCCCCGGCACCGGCTCCGTGCGGTAGGAAGGTGCCACCCGACGGGTGGGCGCCAGGGGCAACCCCGAGAAGCTGACCTGTGAGCCCAGAGCAGGCACGGGGCCCAGGGATGGCCGGCGACCCCCAGGAGCCGCGCCTGGCCCGGCCAGGGAGTTTTGGCGGGAGAAGGACCCAACCAGGCCCAGCATGGATCCCCGGCGTGAGGCCGGTCCCGGACGTGGACCTGCTGGTGGGGCCTCATCAATGCTGGGTAGGCGGCCTCGGGGCCGCACCGGTGAGAGTTTCGGTCCGGAGTCTTTGGCATTCTCCTCCTCCTGGCGTCCAGGAGGCAGCGGCCTGCTGGCCATGGACCTGCTGGCTGGAGGACCCACACTCAGGGCGGCCTTCACGGGGCATCTGTCTACCCACCCCAGCCTCTTGCTCAGTGATGTCAAGAGTTTTTACCTTCTTCCCCCTTCTTACCTGTGTTTTGGAACAAGTGGATCAAATAGTCCCAGGCTGCCTGGGTTCCTAGGTGCTGAGAAGGTTAAAGGCTGTTAGACACACAGGCTGCTGGGACTGGGACCCTCAGCTAGTCTCTGCCCCCTGAGCTCCTTCCCTGGGCACTGTGGAGGTTAGCCAGGTACGCTCAGAGTCTTAGAGATTGCCTTCTCTCCCTTCCACCAGACTTCTCTAAAAGGGGAGGTGGACCTCTGCCTCAGCCTGGACCGTGGAGGTGATGGTGCCTCCAACCCCTAACCAGGAAGGACCAACAGACCCAGCTCCTTCAGCCCCAGCCCTGGGGGTGTTGAACCCAGTCCTCTTGCACTAGATCTACTCTAGAGTGGCTGGCACAAAGATTCCCCCACACCTGGCTGTGGCTGAGGGCAGACGATGTGCGAAGCCCTGTTCCACCTTCAGCCTCTGGCCTCTGATCCCACTTCCTCTAGAATCAGTTCTGGGATGGCTGCCCTCTGCTCCTGAAACTCCCTCAGGCACCTGAGTCACCTGCAGCTTTGGCTTCCAAGTTCTCTCCTGACTCCACAGCTCTGGCTGTGGGGGCCTGAAGGGCAAGTGGGAGGGGAAGGACCTGTGTTGTGGAGTTGCTGTGGGTTGCTGGGGCAAACACTCCTCCCTTCCGGGATCCCTCCCTCCAGTCCAGCTCTGGCTTAACCTGAGAGCGTTGTTACTGTGAGCATGTGCTGAGTGTGGGGTGCCCCCGAGTCTTCAGGAAGAGCGGCCAACAGGGTCTTGCAGCTCAGGCAGACTCCCTAAGCGTGGACAACAGGGGTCGATGTAGAGCCAGGCTGTGGTCAGAAAGGCCTCGTCCTACCCTGGGGCTCTTCAGCCAGGGTTCATTTTCCCCCCTTGTGGAATGGCCGGATGACTGGCCATTTGTGAACAGGTCACAGAGGCCTAGGATATGGGGGAGACCTTGAGGCTGCGGGGGCGGTGGCTCAGGAATCCAGGGTCTGGGCCCACAGGAAGGAACACGTCATGGCTTCGACTCCCCATCAGCCTCAACAAGGACAAACATTTCCGCTCCCGCGCAGAGTTAGGGTGGGGCTTGGATGACTTCCTCAGTTCAGGGTTATGTGCGGGGGAGGGGAGGCCCATTGGCTCAGCTGGTAGGAACCAGGCCTTAAAAAGTGGCTGTGACTCGGCAGTGAACCCCGAGTCCAGCCTCGTGACCCTTGCTGACCCAAGTGTCCTCGGCCTTATCCCTAGCTGGCTACACCTCGTGTGGCCTAGTACCTAGATTTCCCCGATGAGGCATTTCTGAGATGGCAGAGGCTGTGACATCTCTGCCAGAGCTGACAACTCATGTGACTCCCCTCTGGCAGGGACGGGATTGTCCCCTCCCAAACAAACCAGGTCTGGGTCCTGGAAACTTATCTATGGGGGTGAGGATTTTCCCTGTTGAGTGGGGGTTTCCCAGGCCTGGCTAACAGGATCCTGACCCTGTGTGCCTGTGGAGGAGGGAAGGGTTAGGAAGGCAGGGAATTTGAACTCTGAACCTAGTGCAGGCTGGGGTTCAGGGGCTAAGACCCTTGCATGGTGCTTAGTGCCCCTCTGAGGGCTGAAGTTTTCCCTGGGCTTGCCCGAGAGATGGGTGGAGTCTATTCTCAGGCCGGCTCCAGTTTCCATGGAAACCTACAGGCTTCCCACCCCGGCGGCTGCCTGGGCAGACTCCCAGCCAGGGCCTCTTTTGCCGCCAGCCAGCCTTTTCCCAGGACCACAGGCCGCTCTAGCCTTGGCTTCTCCTGGCCCCTCCCTGTGTCTGTTCCTGTCCCTGAGCCTCTGGCCCCTGATGCTTTCAGGAGCCTGGGCCTCTCCAGCTCCACTCGTAAACTTTAGCTTCTCAGCAAACAGGCCTCCCAAGTCCCTGCTTCTCCCTCTCAGGCCTTGCTACTCTCACCAGCTCTAGGGCCTGGTCAGGCTTCCCAGGCCCCCTCCTCCACCCCCAACCCTTCTCACCCATGGATCCCCCGAGACTGGTCGTGCATGGGAAAGCTGAACCCTTTTCCGCAGCACTCCGAAGCCTCGTCAACAACCCGCGATACAGGTGAGGGGTGGGCCCTGCCTGTAGGTTTTCCTTAGCTGGCTCTGCCGGCCCCAGGTCTGAGGTGGCCCTGGTGAGAAGAGGCTGGGAATGAGAACTTGGCCCTCTTCCCTGGTGAACTCAGGCTGTGGGAAGGTCACATGTGGAACTTGGCTACTGGTCACTCAGTGTCTGTGAGACCCTGAGAGCCAGAGAGACGCAGGGCTGGTGGGGGTCCTGGGGGATAGAGCTGGGAGCTGCTGTGTGAGCTCAGGCAAAGCCCTTCCTTCTTTGGACGTTGGGCCCCTGGCAGAAGAGAATGATTCTCAGCCCCTGGGATCCTGAGAGATGGTGGGTCATGATTCCCCTCCTCCTTCCACTCACTCAGCTTAGTGTTGAGGCCTCTCTACTTGAAGAAGAGAAACAGATGACCCTGTTCTGGGAACTGAGGCTTCACAAGAAGAACAAAGCTTGAGGGATTGAGCCATATCCCTGACAGGAAGCCTTGGGGTGCTGGCTGCTCCCTGCTGGCTAGGATGCCAGTAGTGTCTGAAACCAGGGATGAGGTTACAGGAGGCAGGGCTGCTGAGGAGAGCTAGAATGAAGCTCTCTGTCTTCATGCTCTCAGATCTGGGCTCTTCCCCAAAGGGTGGTGACTTCCATCACCCTGCTTCTTTGAGGGTCACAGTCTGGTCTGGATAATGTGAACACTCCAGGCTTTGGACCTGGGACTAAGAGGCTCCAACCTCATCTGCCTCCTATCACCTGCCTTGTTCAGAGGTCCAGAGCTGGGGCCGGAAGTGATCATGAAGATGGAAACTGTGGTCTGGCTCATGATGGTGCATCACTGCTGTCTGTTTGCAGTCAGTGTGCACTCTGCACCCTACACTCCCACACCCTCCTGTCTGGAGGAGGGCCGAAAAAAGCTGAGTTTGCAGCTGGTGGAGGAGGAGCCAAAAGAAGCTTCCCTTACCCCAAGACTCAGGCTAGGGAGGAGAGGGGAAGGTGGGATCAATTTTGCTTTTATTAGCCCAGATGCCCCTCAGTAATCAAGCAGAGTCACCTCCTCCGAGACCAGAGGTTTAGGATTATTGTCCCATTTCATGGGTGAGAAACCTGAGATTCAAAGATAGGAAGTCACTTGCCTACGGTACTATCCCCTAGAGCTAGGACTAGAACTCAGGCCTGTGGGTCCCAGACCTTCTGCTGGAGGGACTAAGCCCTGTCTCTTACATTCTGGATAGGAAACTAAGACCCAGAATGGGCAAAGGCACAGCCCAAGTTGCACTCTAGACTATGGCCTCCTCTCTGCTGGCTCTCTGCCTCTCTCCCACAGTGATGTTCGCTTCGTGGTCGGTCAAGAACGACAGGAGATATTTGCTCATCGGTGCTTGTTGGCCTGTAGATGCAACTTCTTCCAGCGACTTCTGGGCACAGAGCCAGGCCCCGGGGTGCCTAGTCCTGTGGTGCTAAGCACTGTGCCAACAGAGGCCTTCCTGGCAGTGCTGGAGTTCCTATATACCAACAGTGTCAAGCTGCACCGCCACTCTGTGAGCCCACTGAGCAAGGGCCTGGGTGGGAGAGGTGGGGGGTGCCAGAGGCAGGAGTTTGCCCATTACACTGTGGGCCTAGGGCAGGGGAAACTCCCTTCCACTCCCCCAACCACCCACTCTACAGGTGCTGGAAGTGCTGACAGCGGCTGTGGAGTATGGGCTGGAGGAACTGAGAGAGGTGGGTTTTTGTGCTAGGTCCCTGTCTCATTTCCCTTGCCTCTCATGGGCCCACTTCCCACCCTGTTTCACACACACTCTGGCCTGGAGAGGAATGTGTGCCCACACAGAAGTATGTGTATCTCTCCATGTTAGAGGGCATGAATCTGCCTGTGTGCAAAAGGATCCATGCGTGCCTGCCCCGTGTGTGCTGTGGGGGTAGGGGGTGTTTATGGCTGGTGCTATAAATACAAGGATGTCAGCTTTGATCCCTGTTCTCCAGAGAGAGAGGAGACAGACACTGAAAACACTTATCTGGGTGGCATAAGAAGTGTGATAGAGGCCGGGTAGGGTGGCTCATGCCTGTAATCCCAGCACTTTGGGAGGATGAGGCAGGCAGATCATGAGGTCAGGAGTTCGAGACCAGGTTGGCCAAAATAGTGAAACCCTGTCTCTACTAAAAATACAAAAAATTAGCCGAGTGTGGTGGCGGGTGGCTGAAATCCCAGCTACTTGGGAGGCTGAGGCAGGAGAATCACTTGAACCCGGGAGGCGGAGGCTGTAGTCGGCTGAGATCGCGCCATTGCACTCCAGCCCGGGCAACAGTGTCAGACTCCATCTCAAAAAAATAATAATAATACGTAAATAAATAAAATTAGCCAGGTGTGGTAGTACACACCGGTAATCCCAGCTACTTGGGAGGCTGAGGCATGAGCATCACTTGAACCTGGGAGGAGGAGGTTGCAGTGAGCCGAGATTGCACCATTGTACTCCAGCCTGGGAGACAGAGTGAGAATTGCCCTCTCTCTAAAAAAAAAAAAAAAAAAAAAGTATGATAGAGAAGCATGAACAGTGCCGAGACTGTATGAGGGTGAGGCGCCTCTCCAGACTGCCACTAGGGAAAGGAGGAGAAGACTTCCTAGAAGAGGAAACACTTGTATTGGATCTGGTAGAACAAATAGGATTTTGTTCCTAGGGGAAGTGGGAAGATGGCATTCTAGTCACAGAGGCAGAAAAGGGGCTAGTGAGACATTTGGTGTGTCTGGACTATGAGGAGAGAGCAATATGAGACTGCAGAGGACACCAGGGCCTGGTCATGTAGGGCCCTCCAGCATTTGGACTTCTTTTAAGCAGAAGGCAGCAGAGATTCACTGAAGGTTTCCGGTAAGGGAGTGAGGAATTGGAAGCTCAGGGGAGAAGGGATTGAAAGAGGTGGGGAGGACTCACCAGTCAGTCAGGAGGTGAGTGCAGCAGTCAAGAGATGAGAAAGATATCACAGATGAAATTCAAGTTTCTGCTAAAAATAGAAGTATGCTTGAGTCAGGAAGGGAACAAGTGGAGGAAGCTAAGCATCCTAAAAGAAGGGGAGAATTTTGCATGGCCCTTATCTGGTCTTGATTAGTGGCAAACGTGCTAGAAGGTGGGTGACTGGGATTGGTTTTGCTAGTCTCCAGTTCCTGTGAGCTGGCTGTCTCAGGCTCCCGTGATTCCCTGCCTTCCCTGGCCTGGGAGGTCAGGATGCACCTGGGGCTGCTAGGTGACTCACCGTTCCAAGCCTGCTCATTGCTTCTGGGGTGGAACTAGTGTCTTGGAGCAGGGACACCGCCACACAACCCACATTCATTTCTGTTCCCAGCTGTGCCTGCAGTTTGTGGTGAAGGTGCTGGATGTGGAGTTGGTTTGTGAAGCCCTGCAGGTGGGTGCTGCTGGACAGGCATGGAGGAGTCTGGCTCTGTGTGTGGAAATGGGCCCCCAGGTGCTGGGAGCCTGGGCCTACTGTGTCTGGCCTGGAATAACTTGGGTACATTGTGTGTGTGCGTGCTCCAGTGATGTTTATATGATGAATTCTATGCCCAGACATGTGGGGTCCTGGGTATATCAGCTGGGTCAGGTGCAGGAGCAGATGTTGAAGGGGCTGGAGGTCTTTGCTGGTCTTCTAGCTAAGGCTGGGGAATGGTTCTCAGCTGGACTTGGGGTAGGGGGATGGGTGGCTGTAGACTTTAGAAGCCAAGCCTAAGCCCCAGGTGGGGTTTGAAGGCCGTGGCGTGGTCTCCTGTAGGGAAGGGCAGGTTGTAGAGTGAGTCCACCTGTGTGTATATATGTGTACCAAGGCTTTTACTGGGTCTAGTGTCCTGGAGGGCCGAGGGCCCTGTCAGCCTCCCCAGCTAGGGCTAGGGTCAGGCTTGCAGTGGTGGGTCCCAGTGAGCAGAGCTGGACTATGCGGCCACTCCAGTCTCCAACCTGACCTCCCTCATTCTGTTCGCAGGTGGCCGTAACCTTTGGCCTGGGGCCGCTGCAGGAGCATTGCGTGGCTTTCATAGAGGCCCACAGCCAGGTACTGCTCCCTTCATACTCTTCACCCCCATGCAATGCATTCTGCTCCTCCCTGACCCATTTGCCGGTCGCAGGAGGCCCTCCGGACCCGAGGCTTCCTGGAGCTGTCGGCGGCCGCGCTGCTGCCCCTGCTCCGCAGCGACAAGCTCTGCGTGGACGAGGCTGAACTGGTCCGCGCGGCCCGGAGCTGGGCGCGCGTGGGCGCAGTGAGTGGGGCTGGGGGAGCGCAAGGGCGCGGAAGGAGGTGCGGGCCACAAGCCCGGCGAGCGGGCGGCAGGGCGGGTGCCCGACTCAGGGCTGGCGTTCGCAGGCGGTGCTGGAGCGGCCGGTGGCCGAGGTGGCGGCCCCGGTGGTGAAAGAGCTGAGACTAGCCTTGCTGGCCCCGGTGGAGCTGAGCGCCCTCGAAGAGCAGAACCGGCAGGAGCCACTCATCCCGGTGCGGACGCGGGGAACCGGCCCAGCTCCACTCAGCAGCTGGGGTACAGGGCGCTGGGAGGGGGCGGGCGCGGCCCAGCCCACAGTCCTCGGGGCAAGGGGTCACCGCGGGACTGAGCGCTGACTGGCCTTGCTCTGCAGGTGGAGCAGATCGTGGAGGCGTGGAAGTGCCACGCCCTGCGGAGAGGGGATGAGGCCCGGGGCGCCCCGTGTCGCCGCCGGAAAGGCACCCTACCCCGGGAGCATCACCGCTTTCTGGACTTTGCCTTCAAATGACCCAATGCCGGGACTCGCTGGGGAAGCCCTGGGCCAGCCCAGCTGAGCCTGCCCCAAACTACAGCTCCCGACGTGCTCGGCGTTTGGATCGGGCTTCCGTTCCCAGCGTGCCCAGCGGGCTGGGCGCCGGAAGGACTGTTGTCTGCCACGCGTAGACCTTTGTGCCGGGTCGAGCCGGTGTGGGCGATGTGGGGCTGGGCAGGGCTTGGGCTGAGCCTCCCTGCGGTGGCGAAACTCGAAAACAAGGATTTCTTTCGCTCCACGCCCTCACTCTACGCCCTGTCTCTGGGCATTGCCGCCTAGCAGTCTATTCTGATGACGCTCATATTGTCTATCTGTTCAGCTCAGCTCCCTCTTTCATTCCAGACCTGCCTCCTGGAGATCGCTACCTGAATGTCCCTCAGACACCAAAGGCTCGGTGCGAAGTTGATCTCCCCAGCTTTCCCCAGCTCTGCCCCCATCGTGTTTTTCATTTCCGTGGGCGCCCACGCCAGAAACCTGGATCTCATTCTTCCCTTATCCCTCTTCCTCACACCTGCCTCAGGTCGCTTTTACCTTGTAAGAGACCTTTCCAGTTGGTTTAGTTCTCTCAGCCCCAGGTTCATCCTGTCCTGTCTGACACATCTCAGTCTTCCTGCCTTCACTCTAGCACCCCCTCAATCCATTTCTCACAGTGCAACCAGACCTGTCTATGATGGTCAGTCCTATGGCCCTTAAGTCCTGGAATATCCCATTGACCTTCTGGACAAAATTCAATCTATTTCACTTTCAAGGCACAACTACTAGTAAGTGGTTCCTAAATACTAGCAACTCTTCTTTCAAATACGATGTTTGCATAAATTCCCTCATCCTGGAGGTATTAGTCCTCTAGCTCCCTATTTACTTAGTTATTGCAGACCCCTCTGCTACCTCCATTCACCATACATCTTGTTTTCCTGAGGATGGAAATCTCCCTGGAGAAAGATCCCTGGGACTTGGAGTGATGTCTTACTCATTTCTGCTTCTGCAGTCTCTGTCAGATAATCAGTGCTCTGTAAATGTTAAGTAAATGACTTTGTTTCCTTATTTATTTATTTAAGACAGGGTCGTACTCTCAGGCTGGAGTGCAGTGGTGCAATTTTGGCTCACTGCAGCCTCAGCCTCCTGGGCTCAAGCAATCCTCCCACTTCAGCCTCCTGAATAGCTGGGACTACAAGTGTGCTCCACCACATTTGGCTAATTTTTTTTCTTTTTGTAGAGATGAGGTCTCCCTATCTTGCCTGGGCTGATCTCAAATTCCTGGGCTCAAGCAGTCCCACTCCGTCTTCCCAAAGTGCTGGGATTACAGCTATGAACCACCACCGCACCTGGCCTATTTCCTTATTTAAATGGCACTTTATTCCATAAAGAGTTTTAAATGAGCTGCAAAGCAAGATACTATCAATCTAAAATGAGAGATAGTTGACTATTTAGAAGAAAATAAAGTTAGATTTCTGTCTCAGGGATTTTATTCAAAAAGAGATTATACAGGAGGCTGGGCACCGTGGGAGGCCAAGGTGGGTGGATTGCCTGAGCTCAGAAGTTCAAGACCACCCTGGCCAACATGGCAAAACCCTGTCTCTACTACAAATACAAAAAAATTAGCCAGGCGTGGTGGCTCATGCCTGTAATCCCAGTGCTTTGGGAGGCCGAGGCGGGCAGATCACGAGGTCCAACATGGTGAAACCCCGTCTCTACTAAAAGTACAAAAAAATTAGCTGGGCGTGGTGGCGCTCGCCTGTAGTCCCAGCTACTTGGAAGGCTGAGGCAGGAGAATTGCTTGAACCCGGGAGGCAGAGGTTGCAGTGAGCCGAGGTCGCGCCACTGCACTCCAGCCTGGCGCCTGGTGATGGAGTGAAACTCAGTCTCAAAAAAAAAAAAAAAAAAAGAATTGCTTGAATCCAGAAGACAGAGGTTACAGTGATCTGAGATTGTGCCGCTGTACTCCAGCCAGGGCGACAGAGTGAGGCTCTGCCTCAAAAAAAAAAAGTATATATACATATACACATATATATATACGTATATATACATATATATACGTATATATACACACGTATATATATATACATATATATACGTATATATATGTATATATACACACACACTATATATATATATACACTATGTATATGCTATATATAGTGCAGAGATTAAAGATAGTTATTTGGCATTATTAAGACAGAAAATGTGCTTACTCAGTAGTTACCATGTCGTGGCAGTATTGTTTGGATAGTGGAAATTGAAAATC
>CAUYLG010026314.1:0-11736 GCA_963573385.1 Cacajao melanocephalus | reverse complement strand
TTTCTATTTCTAGATCCTTGAGGAATCACCACACTGTCTTCCACAATGGTTGAACTAATTTACACTCCCACCAACAGTGTAAAAGCATTCCTATTTCTCCACATCCTCTCCAGCATCTGCTGTCTCCAGACTTTTTAATGATTACCATTCTAACTGGAGTGAGATGGTATCTCAATGTGGTTTTGATTTGCATTTCTCTAATGACCAGTGATGATGAGCATTTTTTAATATGTTTTTTGGCTTCATAAATGTCTTCTCTTGAAAAGTATCTGTTCATATCCTTCGCCCACTTTTGAATGGGTTTGTTTTTTTTTTTTTTTTTTCTTGTAAATCTGCTTTAGTTCTTTGTAGATTCTGGATATTAGCCCTTTGTCAGATGGTTGGATTGCAAACATTTTTCCCTATTCTGTTGGTTGCCAGTTCACTCTAATGATTGTTTCTTTTGCTGTGCAGAAGCTCTTAAGTTTAATTAGATCCCATTTGTCAATTTTGGCTTTTGTTGCCATTGCTTTTGGTGTTTTAGTCATGAAGTCCTTGCCTATGCCTATGTCCTGAATGGTATTAATATCAATATTTGGAATTCTTTTTCAAGGATTTCATAGATTCCTTCTCTGTAAAATCTGCTCTAGAGAATCGTTGTGTTCCTTTTGAGGTGTCATGTTTCCTTGCTCTTTCATGCTTCTTATTTCCTTAGGGTGATATCTGCACATCTGGTGTAATAGCACTGCCCCTAATTTTATGGATAGGCTTTCACAGGGAAGAAGTTTTCTATAAGGTTGGTTGGGCAGGGTGCTTTGGCTTTGATTATGGGTGAGTGCAGTACCATAGTCTCTGTATGATTTCTTTGGCTGTAATCAGCCTCAGTAGTTTCTGTGATTTTCTCAGTGGTTTAGGCTGCAGTGGAGCCTGAGGCAAGGCTTTGCTGGGGATGGGCCAGTCTTTAGGAACCAGTGGTGGCAGTGGCGGCCTGATGTGCCAGTCCTTGGGGCCCCGTGTGGTGTATGCTGGCACTGGCAGTGACAGGTGCAGGCAGGCACATCCTTGTGCCTCCAGGTGGCTTGCTTAGTGCAGGTGATGGCAGTGGCAGGCTGGGAAGGGGTGTTCTCAGGTGTCTGGAGCATGTGCATATGGCATCAGCAGCAGTAGTAGCAGCTGGGGGGTCAAGCTTCAGGCCCCTGAGTGGCTCACATGGGTGCCAGCAGTGGTGGCAGTAGGCTGAAGAGATCAGTCATCAGGTCCCCATATGGGAGCTGGCAGCAGCAGCAGCAGGCTGGGTGAGCATGGTCCAAGGGTGCAGCAGTGGTGGGATGGGCCTGTCCCCAGACTGTGTGTGCAAGCTCCAGTAGCAGCAGCAGGTGAGCCTATCCCCAGGACCTCAGATGGCAGGTGTGTGCATGCTGGTGGTAGCAGTTGGGGCGGGCCATTCCCCAGGTACCCCGAAGGCTTGTGCAGAAGTGTGATGGCCCTTCTGCTGGAGGGGCTAGGGTTGGCATCAGGGCTGCAGCCCAGGGCAGGAGGCTCTCAGGCTCTGGGGAGCACACACTTTGGCTCCCTTGGTCCAAGGGGCAGTCTCCCTGGTACACTGCACCCATTCCCTGGGGGGTAGGACACTGTGTTGACCAGACTGGTGGGTACGGGCTGCACTACCAGGACTCACCACAGTTGCAGTATTGTAGCTCTCAGGTGGACGTGAGGGATGGCAGTGGGGTTCTGGAATGTGGAGATGCAGGGCTTGTTGGAAGTCAGAACAAAATGTAGTTTGGAGAGGGCTGGGCTCTCAAAATATTACTGTTCTATTTGCTTGGGTAGGGAAGGGGGATTGGGACACAGCCCCAAATCCCTTTCCAGAACAATGCTGTTATGTGGCCTCTAAGGAGTTCCCATACTAGTCTCAGGGCCCACAAAGGCCTAAGGCCTTTCCTATGGCCAGGATTGCAGGAGTTCACTATGGGAATCTGGACCACTTTGGACCTCTCACTCATCTTTCACCTGCCATTGGGAATTTCTCCTGGCTCCAGGATGCTTCGCTCCTCTCTCCTTCCAAGCCTCAGAAGTGCTCTGTCACTTTCTTGCTGAATTCCAGGGTTGTCTCTTGAAGCACCGTTTGAGGTGTGGTTATCTTCTTTCTGTTTTGGTCTTTCTTGGTCAAGGGGCTGGTGCCTTGTGCCTCTGGCTAGCCATCTTCCCATGAGTTATCCTCCCCAGCTTTTAAAACAGATTTGAGGATTTAGTGATAATCCCTTTGTTTTTGCTGTTTGGCCTGGAATCCATTAGCTTGGGTGGTCCTGACTCAGTATTGTTAAAAATCTATATTTATCCTTTTCCTTGCATCAGTAACAGATTTTAGATGTTTTTTCTTTGTTTTATTTTTATGTTCAGTTAAAAAAGGATATGGTGCTAGCAGTAGGATAGAAAGAGATAAAAGGCATTCACACAGCTTTTTAGGAATAAAAGCTGGAAACTCTCCAGATTTATAAATTGCATGGTTCCACTTTTATGGGAGTATTTTTAAAATTCTTATATCACATAAAGAAGTGTCTGATGTTATATGTTTTTCAAGGCACTTTTAGACATTTGATCTTATAAGATCTTTATAAGTAGCTTATTATGCATGCAGAGTGTGTATTATTTTCCCTTCCTTTCTCCCTTCTCTCTTCCCACCCACCCACCACAGTCTCCCGCTCTGAAACTTAATGATGGCAACACTGAAATGAAGCATAGTCAGAAAAATCCCCAAACTGGCACAGCAGGCCAGTGGGGGAGCTCAGATTGGATCTCTGGTTTCCTAACTCTTAGTCCAGTGATGTTTTTCTTTGGGACCGTAAATAAATTCTTCTATCGGTTTTTTTCACTAACTAACTGTAGTTGATGTCCATGCCATTATTCCTTGCTCCTATTTGCAATGATCTATGGTTTTGGTGGCTCAAAAGATGTTATTTTCCTGGGACTGGCTCTATCAAGAGCCAAGGACACTTGTGTTGGAGCTAGCAAGGGCCACAGTTAAATGGATGGATGGATGAATGAATGAATGAATGAATGAATGAATGAATGAACGAACAGGCTGGATGGAAGGACTGTGGTGAAGGATGGAGATGCTGACCTTTCTCAGAACACGAGAAAGGTCTTCCTGCACCTAGAGAGTTCTGTCCATTGCACTTATACACTCTTTCCTGGCTCCCCTCCTTTCTTCTTGGCTACTTCTGTTTTGTTTGCAGCCATCTCTCTCCACCAGGCAGTCAAAGTGAGAGTTCCCCAAGGCTAGTCTTAGTCCGCATTTCTTTTCCTATATTCTCTTCATACGTGGATTCAACCAGGCCTTTTCTTTTCAAATGTCATCTACATGCCAATGGCTCCAAAATCCATTTCTACCCCAGACCTCTCTAGGCTCTATCCCTTCAATCTAATTATGTACTTAATATTTCTACTAGGGTGTCTCAAATTCTCAGAATGTTCCAGACAGGACTTAAGATCTTCCCTCCTCCCCCAAATTGGTTTTCCTCCAGAATTTCCTTTTTACCACACCCCATTGCTCAAGTCAGTAATCCTTGGAGCTCCTCTCTCCCTCACACTCTATATGTCACTATGTGCGCCTATCTGGTGACTTTGAGAACTTCCCACTCCATTAGCCCACCCCCCAGTCTAAGCCACCATTATCTCTCACCTGGACTGCAATAACTTCCTGTCTGTTCTACCCAAATCCATTCTCATCCCTCTCCAACTCATTCTTTGCACCAAAGTCTATGTTTACATCGTCGTTCGGCCCCCTAACTCCCTGTGCTGAGGCCGCAGTGGTCTTTTAGTTCCCTGTAGCGAGTCATGTTCCCATGCCTCCTCTTGACCCCCTCCCTACCCCACAACCGTCACATCACAGGGCCTTTACCCATGGTCCTCTCTATGCCCGGAGACTCCCGACCTCCAAAACTCACACGTACGCAGACACCTGGTTGCCTCCTACTTCTCCTTCAGACCTACATGACTTTCCCAGACCCAGCTCATGCTCCTTCATTAGAAACTTGTATCAAGTCATGCTCTGGACATATTTATCTCAGATTTGTAATTACACTCTTCCACTCACTTAACGGCTCTTTACCAAGCACCTACTTCATGCCAGGCACTGCTCTAGGCACTCAAAGAATTAGTCAAGCAATGGAAAAATAAATACTTGAGTATTTTCTGTTACTCTCAAGTTCTGGAAAACTGAAAAATCCAATAGAATTACCACAGGTAATTACATTCGGTGAATAATTACAAGTTCATTTCTATGTTTATCTTTTTAATGTCATTCCTACTCTAGACCCTGTGTTCAATGAGAGCTGGAACTATGTCTGTTCTGGTTGATAAGTATCATCAGCTCTCAGTGTAGTGCTAGCACCTAACAGGTACCAAAACATTTGGGAAATTAATGAATATTTACATTTGTAAGTTAACAAG
Source organism: Cacajao melanocephalus (assembly GCA_963573385.1). Classification (NCBI taxonomy): domain Eukaryota; kingdom Metazoa; phylum Chordata; class Mammalia; order Primates; family Pitheciidae; genus Cacajao; species Cacajao melanocephalus. The sequence goes on along the minus strand of CAUYLG010026314.1, from coordinate 7,305 downwards.
TGAATGAATATATATAATTTGAATTTTATAACCTGGCTTACATTGAACTTGTGATGCTTTTAATCTTTAATAAATATTGTGAGATACAATTGGAAAAAAATGTCATGTGTAAGCAGCAAGACAACCTTACCCCCACCTGCCCGTTAACCTGTAAAAGATGTGAATTGTTATTCCCTTCTCCCCTCACTTTTGAGAAGTGGTTTCTGAAGAGCTAGCTGAACCTCACTGCCATCTTTTGACCACAGTTAATACTGCAGAGATGAAAGCCACATCCCACAGAAATTCTCATTACAGCCCCTGAGTATCAGTGAGATGTCCCACCCTGAGTTCTAGCTTTGCCTAAAAATGCAAGACGGTGTTGCCAGTTAAGAGGAAATGCATGGCCACGCTCAGTGCCTACTTCTACTAGATCTCTCTTTCTTTGTTTATTTGCATAGCTATCTTCTATCCACTCTTTCTTCTGTATTCCAGCACCATGGTAAAGATTAATAAATATTTTTTATGTGAACATTCTGAGTGAACAGTAAGTGAACAACCATTTAATGGCAGGACTTGCAGGGTACGGACACCCAATGGACATTAGCTATTATTGTTATGATTAACGTTATCATTATTAATACCCTCCCCCTGCAAAGTAGATCACTTCAAGAAAACTAAGTTCCTCCATGCTGGCGGACACACACCCCAAACTTTGTTTCTCTTTTCCCTGTCTTCTTTCCTCTCACCCTCCCCTTCCCTGGAAATCCCATTCAAATTACTTTTTCTTGCTATCTTAATCATTTAAAAAATATATAAAATATAGACGGACTTTTGTTGCTATCTTAATCGTTTAAAATATATACATACAGGGCAGGCATGGTGGTTAATGCCTGTATTCCCAGCCCTTTGAGAGGCCGAGGCAGGCAGATCACTTGAGGCCAAGAGTTCCAGACCAGCCTGGCCAACATGACAAAAACACGCTAATAATTGTCTACAAAAAAATACAAAAATTAGCCAGGCATGGTGGCACATGTCTGTAATCCCAGTGACTAGAGAGACTGAGGTGGGAAGATTAGCTGAGCCCAGGAGGTGGAGATAGAGGTTGCAGGGAGCTGAAATCACACCACTGCACTCCAGCCTGGGCAACAAGTGAGACTCTGTCTCAAAAACACACACACACACACACACACACACACATACATATCTTTATATTTTGGTTCTCCAATAAAATTATAAGACCCTAGTTGCAAAGAAATTGTATTTCAATCTTAGGATCTCCCACAATACTCAATAAATGCTTATTGACTGTTTTGAAGGTCGTTTTCTGAAAGATTTTAGTTTTTAGTTTTTATTTTGAGATGGAGTCTCACTCACCCAGGCTGGAGTGCAGTGGCACAATCTCGGCTCACTGCAACCACTGCCTCCTGGGTTCAAGTGATTCTTCTGCCTCAGCCTTCTGAGTAGCTGGGATTACAGGAGCGTGCCACCACATCTGGCTAATTTTTGTATTTGTAGTAGAGACAAGGTTTCACCATGTTGGTCAGGCTGGTGTCAAACTCCTGACCTCAAGTGATCTGCCCGCCTCGGCCTCCCAAAGTGCTGGGATTACAGGCGTGAGCCACTGCACCCAGCCCCTGAAAGATTTTAACAGATATTTATTTTGCTGTAACATATTTTGTGTTAAGGCTATGTTAGGAAAATTACGACGGGTTCTCAGAGAGCTAGCATCTTTTTAAAATAAATAACTTACATTATATTCATTTGGAAAATTTATAAAATTGAAAATATGACCTCTTTGAAATAGCGGTAATACCAGGGAGTCTTTGTCTATTGCAAGCTAGAGAATAGGATATGACAACCAAGTATCATGGCAATGTTAACTTCTTTAAACAAAGAAAGCCAGAGAGGTGAAAATTTTGGATTGTCCCATGAGGAAAAGTCTGATAGATATTTGAGCAATATATAGACCTGTTTAAAAGAACAGATATACCTTGGGGTCTTTGAGGAGTGTCTATACCTGAATCTGGTTTCAGAAAAGTGAAATTGTTGAATACCCATGAAAACAAAAGCCGTGAAATGTAGAGGTTCATCATCAGTTTGAAATTAGCCCTCTGAGCATAACAGAGAAATGCTGCGGATGAAATATAAACCCTTTCATTCCACACACATGCCTGGTACACATTAGATTGTCAGCAAACACCTAGAGTTGAAGAGGACTTTGATTAGCCACGTTCTCACCTTTCTATACTATTCACTATAGTTTAGCTCATGGTGATTTAATAATTCTAATTGCCCAAATTTAAACATCCAGTTTTAAACAATTGTTTCAGGATGGAGATGTCAAGGAAAATGTTTTATAGTGTGCTCTGCCATATATAACTAGGAAAACTAAACGAAGCAGTTGAACAGCAACGTGGATGATTTTATATTTAGAAGCTACATCATATGTGCTTTTTACTAATTTTACTAAAAATATGGCTTATTTTCATTTGCACACAGAAGCATTCTGAGGCTTGGATGCTGTCTTTGGTCTCTGTGTGAGGTGGCCTTGCTCACCAGAGATAGAACAACTTTGTTCTAGGGAAAATTTTCCAGTCCCACTGAACACGTATTCAAAGCACGGAGCCACACCACCTCTGTATTTTTCCTGCCGCTTGCATGAAATAAAATACCTGCTCGCAATTTCCTGTGCTGACAGATTAGGGATAAAGTGTCTGAGCTCAAGGAGAAATACAAAAACCGGCTGGATTGGACTAGTCATTTGGGATGACTAACACTGAATACAAGGCACCTGCTTAAGACATCACCTGGCTATTTAAAAACCTTTCTGAAGATCAATGAGCTAAATGGGACTTCTATGTAGAGGATAAGAAACTATTCATTTCTCTCAGGTTTAGCTTTTCAGAAAATCCCTCAAAAAAAAAAAAAACAAAACAAAAAAAGGCCCCTCTACTTTGAGTGCACTAAATCCTCTTGGTGACTTTGGTGAAAGAGACATGAAATAGCTGATGAAGGCAAATGTGTTTCAGATGGAAAATAATAGCTCTTGGAAAGGAATGCCTGGTGAACATCTGGTGTCCCTTTATTCTGAATGAACATCTGTCACCCTTGGTTAATAATTTACACCTGTTGACCCAATCAACATCCCTACCTACAACTAAAGGTGAAAATACTGATGTTCTGGTCCCACCCCTCAGAGATTCTGATGGAATTTCTTGAGTTTGGCCTAAATTTTGGGATTTTTAATGCTCCCTGGATGATTTTAATATGCAGCCAAGATTAAGAACCACTGTATAAATAGGAGACTTTAACTGGATTTGGGAATATGATTTGTTCTATGCAAAAAAATTAAACTAGAGATGAATTGTTTACATCCTTTTATAAAGTGTTTAAAATATTTTAAGTGATTTTGTTTACATTAAATTTATAGAGTTTTGACAGTTTTAGACAACTTTGTATTGGATTCATTGAGTCCTTGTCAATATTCTAATTCATTGTTTCAGTTATAGGCAACTATTAGCAAACAGAAAAATAAAATTTATAAGTCTATATATTGCTTAAACATCTGTGCATGCAATCCTTCCTTGTAAGGCAACCCTATGATGAATTACTATGGTTAAAGACAATCTGGAGTGACAGTTTAATGTTTTATTACTTTTTTATTTTAAAATGATCTCATATAGTCACGTTTGTTTTTTTATCCTTGGATAAATATAACTGGGTGACTAAGTGTGGATCTTTGTACAGCAGGTGACAATTTAACTTGTAGTAATAGAAATAGGGTTCTAGAAAACCTGTTAAGAAGTCTGCTAGTCAAACACTCTCTGATTTAAAAGTGACTGAACCATGGAGCCAGTACACTGTCCTCCTGTCGGTAGTACTGTGACCTGTGTCTTAAACTGTCTTTATGACTTTGATTTAATGACTATTAAGGCATGACCACACACCAAAGAAAAAGAATAACACTGAATTCTAGTCCTAATCCAGTGCAAACACATAGATCTATAACTACCGCTCACTTATCTACTGGAAAGGAAAACTCTAAAAACTATGAAAAACGTGCCTATTTGAAACCCTTTATTGTTTGTCACTTTGTTTCATGGTGGCAGATTGGTCAAGAGGTCAACTTAAGATGCACTTTAGGATTACATTCTTCAAAATAAGCAGGGACCAAAAAAAAAAAATTTAACCTGGTGGTTTAACAGAGAGTTCGCTTCAGCCTTTTATTTATTCATTCATCCAAGTAGCTGCTGCGTGCTAAACAAGTACGGATATCCCTCAGAGGTAGCTAAGAGAAAACCTCCAAGCCAAGAAGCTTAGTTAAGCCAAAGTTTTCTATCACATCTGGCCTCAAAACATTTTAAATGTTTTCATTATAAAATTGAGTGTACATTTTAAAAAATATTTTATTTACTGATTGATTTGAGGCAAGTTCTCGCTCTTTCACCCAGGCTGGAGTGTAGTGGTGTGACTATAGTTCACTGCAGCCTTGACCTCCTGAGCCCAAGCAATCCTCCTGCCTTGCCCTCCCAAGTAGCCGGGAGTACAGGCATGCACCACCATGCCTGGCTAGTTTGTTATTTTTTGTGGGTCTTGCTATGCTGCCTAGGCTAATCTTAAACTCCTGGCCCCAAGTGATCCTTCTTCCTTGGCCTCCCAAAGTGCTGGGATTGCAGGTGTGAGCCACAGTGCCTGGGCTAAAAAACCTTTAAGTATTTTTAACTGGCTTATTTTTACATTTATAAATGATATTTTCACCATAAGTCATATGGTTTCTGGGCCTGAGTTCCTCACTTGTAAAGTTATTAATCAGGGCACAAAAGCTAAGCTGCCGTCAAGAGACTCAAAATCACAGTGACTTCAATGGGTAAAATAAGAGAGAGCTTAATTTCTCCTCCATGTCCCAAGCTGATGTGACATTCTGGGATAGCTGGGCTACTTTGCTATAGAAGGTCATCTATTGACCTGGGATGGCCAGTAGCTCTGTCATTCTCAGTATGTGGCTGCTGTCTCTGGGCCCAAGGTATCTCCTGTAGCTGTTGCTGCTTCCCAGCCATCAGAAAAAGGGAAGCTTGTGAAAAGCTGCTACTTTGCTGAGGAACTGACTGGAAGTTGAATGTGTCTCTTGTGTTCATATCTCATTGATTCAAATTTAATAGCATGGCCATTCTTAGCTGTAAAGGAGCTTCGGAAATGCACTGTCTTGTGTGGTGTGCTCAGCCAAACCTTGAAGAGTTCTATTACTACAGGGAAGAAGGGGAGAATGAATAGTGGGAGACATTTACTAATCTCTGCCATTTGAAGGGTGGTGACTACATGATTTTTAGTAATTGCATTCAGCAGTCAAATCCTGCGTATCCATTATTTCGACCAGTCTGCTTTTTAATTTTAAACTCGAAGACAGAGAGAGAGAGTGAGTGAGTGCGTGCGCGCGTGTGTGTGTGTGTGTGTGTGTGTGTGTATGTGTATGTGTTGGGCAACAGATGGAGAGTAGGGCAAACAGATGCACTATATTTCTTAATCATCAATTAACCCAGAGCTTCTCAAACATTAATGCTCATATAAATCACACAGAGAACGTGTTAAAATGTAGATTCTGATTCAATAAGTCTGGAGTGCGCTATGAGGTTCTGCATTTCTTACAAGCTCCTCTGATGAAACTGATGTCGATTCTGCTGGTCCACAGTTAATATTTAACAAGGAGCTAACCCATCCTGATGAGAAAGCAAATGCCAGGTGAGGCCCTTTTGGAGAAATAGACAATATCAGTAAAATCTCCACTCTCTCACCTTGAGCCTTTGATGGAAGTGGACAAGGGATCATCTGGATTGGCAAAAAGCCATCATACTTCTAATAAAAAATGGCAGCCCAAATGGTAATTTCACTCATGTATCGTGGAACTTGGGAAAGATAGTGTACAATGGCTTGTGGTACCTTCTAACGCTAAGTCATGTAAATTCTCAATATATGATCTACAATCTAAAAGTAAAAGTAGATCATAGAATGTTTACATGGCATTTGTTTGGACTTTGGAAGCTTTTGCCTCCATTCCTATGTGGTATTTTTTTTTAATGTTTGCTTATTGTTTCATTTAAAAGTGAAATTACCATCATGTCCATGTAGAGAGTTAATATCTATTGGACATCCAAAGTAAATATGACAACTAAAAGGCCATTTAGAGTCATGAAAATATTTCCTTCCCTCAAAGACTTTCTGACATATGTCAAGTCAACTGGACATTATTATCAGTAGACACATATTGAACCATACTTACCTACCAGTTATTCATTATATAGGATAAGACAATATTTTTCTTGATATAAATTGTGACTTATACTTGTATTATTTAGGAATTGTTTTCACATTTTGTTGAGACATAACACATCAGAAGAGAAAATTGTGGAGACCTTTCTGACCTCTTACCGTATGACGTATTCTGTCCATTTCTGGACTACAGCATTCTCTCCATTCCCTGGACTTCACACTTGAAAAGGAATACAGTGAATTTTGCAGCAATTAGCTGTTACATTAGAGGAGTCCTGATAGAGTCATTGGCTTTGGCAAGTGACTGGAGCTCCGTTTTCCCATTTAAAAATAAGGGAGGTACATTCTGACGTGAATTTCCCAAGATCTTTGGCATAGCTCTTCGTGACCCCTTCCCTCAGACAATGGATACCCTGTGTCTAATCAACAGTTTAGGAGCATTGCCTCACGGTGAAGAGGTCAGATTTTGGGAAAGGAAAAAAAAGAGAGTTATGTCAATTCTTATAATAAATATAAAAAACATAGATTCCCCTCTACTTACAATGGAGTTACGTCCTGATAAACCCGTCATAAGTTGAAAATATGGTAAGTCACAAATGCATTTGATACACCTAACCTGCTGAACATCATAGCTTAGCTTCGCTTACCGTAAATATGCTCAGAACACTTATATAAGTCTACAGTTGGACAAAATCATCAAGCACAAAGCCTATTTTATAACAAAGTGCTGTGTATCACATGTAATTTGTTGATTTCTGTACTGAAGCATGGTTTCTACTGAATGCGGGTCACTAGCACAATCATAACTTGGAAAAATTTAAGTTAAACCCCCCTAAGTTGGGGACTGTCTGTAGTTGACAGTGTTTGTTTTTGGGTGGAAAATTGTGAGGCATTTAGTTTAAATTTTCTGTTTCCAATTTTTTTTTTTGAAAGAAAGAAAAAGAAAAGAAGAAAGAAAGTGAAAGAAAGAAAAAAAAAGAATGTAAGAGAGAAAGAAAGAGGAAGAGAAAGAGGGAGAGAGAACGGGATTCTTGTTCTATTGCCCAGGCTAGAATGCAGTCT